>JAQFYE010001192.1:0-24901 GCA_034694305.1 Protaphorura glebata | reverse complement strand
CGGGTATGTACAGTTCGGCTGATGATCGAAGGCATTCACTCTGAGTTATTCTAATTCGACTCAATACATACCAATCTTTATCATTTGAAAAAGAACATCAAATGTTGACCATACCTTCGGGTGAATGTCAAATAAATGGATGTATATTTTTTTAAACTACATCCAGGTGTTTCTTCTGCTTTATAATAGGGATGGTCGGTGAACAAGCTTCCCCTCATACTTTACTTCTTCTTTTTCTAGCAATTCTCGGAATAAAGGTCGATGAAGAATTTGTCTTTCAAGGTTGGAGAAATAAGGTGTTTAACCAACAACCTACCAATTCTACCAACAATTTTTGACCCTCCGATATTATATTTAACATTTCTATGTAAAGCCAGAATTTCCTTATTCCCTATACCCGTCTCCTTAAATAGTGTTCTTTGGGAAATTGGGAAACATTCGTATCGCACGTCAGCGTAGTCCGGCGCGACTGTATCAAAAGAACAGACTATTAAGATAACTAATAACTGCCCACATAAAATTAGGCTGAGTGAGATAGACCATGAACTTTAATCTAATTCGAGTTTGAGTCTACTGGAGCCATATCCTGTCGTTATTTCGAAAATCTACACAGACCTTCAGTCGCACCTGAGAACTCGAACCTAAAACCTCGCAATCGAGACTTTTCTATAGAATAAAATTAAAGAATTGTAAGTTTCTCTTTTTATTAGACAAGTACCTTTATGTCAAAATTGCTTCATCGGCATTTATAATTAAGTTGAATTTATAATTCACAACAGCATTATGGACACAGCATCGGTGTTAGACTTATACTCCACCGCAATTCAAGCTATTGCGATCTGCAAACAACACATCGCAATTTTGGAACGTACTCCGGGGCTGAACATTGCGAACGAGTCGGAGAAGGATTTTTTAGGGAATATGCATAATTTGCAAAATTCTCTCCAGGAGCAACTACGTGATGTGCAGAGCAAAAGGGACGCTTTGGAAAGAGGTAATTAAAGTCAAATATCTTTTAGAAGTATGATTTCCTACAATTTACACACTGTCAATTGTTTGAAATTTTGCAGATCACTTGCGCATCGTTGAAGAATAAAATATTTCGATGCTGAGTTTATATTACTCTTTATATTCTACTCTGCGTATTCATTCTATGAAATGCATGAAATCTTAAAGTTCCAACTAACAAATATTCCGATTTCAATTTTAATGTTCGGCCGCAACCGTTTCATTTTCTGCCCTTCTTTATTAAAAATTATTTTCTTTCTCTGTTGTATATTCTGTAATATCTATTATTATTATTTTCGCTTTTCTTCTACTTTCAGGTGGGGACTAGTTCAAAATCAATCTTCAGAATACTTCTTGAATTGTATTTCAAAACTAGGCGAATTCTTTATCTCGTCCAATTATTTCTGTGCTGTATGTATGTGTTATAATAAGGTTACTACTGTGCGGAGTCAGGCGAAACATTGTCTATTTCACGTCACCGGAACTTGCCAGGTTCCATTCTATCCTTCTGTATTAGTATCGGAATCTCTACTTCTGTCATACCGACTGCGTAATCACAATTTTGGACAGAATTTCAAAACACGATGGTCGTCCTTCATTAATTTTTTATTAATTCGTCCACATTGAATCATCACTAAATCCCATGTAATATTTCACCATTGATTAAGTGCACTTGACAATCAATCAGAAATAAATCACAAATTTTCTAGTAAAAAAGTATATATAAGTTCACATTATTCATATAACGACAAGAACTACGAGCACACGAAGAACGTCGGAGTCTTTGAACGCTGAACAAATGCTGGAGTGTAGATGATAGATTGAAACTTTCGGATTGTCATCTTTGGAAGATTGTGAGGAGAGTTATTAATGTCATCTGCCATTTGACATCTACATTAGAAAATTAGAAGTTGTTGTTTAGTACGAGGCATAGAAGTGTAATAGATGCAATCAGTTGACTGGATGGCTATTGAAAGTTGAAGTTTCACTTACAAAATGTGACAATAGGTTGTGAATTGGAGCTGAGAGTTTGTCTCTTGTGTGGTTTATCACAGAACTGGAAGTTGGCCAAAAAGCCGGTTCCATCACCCCTTTGGTTGGAGCGAAAAGTTACTCTAAAAAACTTTCTGTCTGACTCCACTCTGAGATCTTTGTGAGTCCCACAATGCCTCTTGAATTTACTATCCACTGGCATGTAGTTGGAGAACTCAATGTAGTCTGAGCTTGTCATCTCATCACACCTGCCGACCCCACAAGAAACGTGCGGTGGGAATAACAAAATAACATTTAGAAAAGTTTTTCAAAAAAGCTTTGATAACTGAACTTAGTACCACCAAGCATCACATCCTGTTTCGTTTCGGACGACGACCTCACGAATAATCACTTACTTTCGCCAACTTTTACCACAGAGATTTTCTCTCCTCACTTTGTCTGGCCTCTCAAGGTCAGATACAGTAAAACTTGCCTCCTGGACCATAAGAGTTAACTGACCACCTGGCTGCGACGACCAGGTTTTCTCACCCCGTCAAGCAGTGCTGATTTCTCATAGATTTATCGTTTTTGACAAATTCGGTGTGCAATGATTAAATTGAATTGTGGTGTCGTGGTGTCTATGTGTACAGATAATATTATATCAATTGATGATGTACGGAATTAAAACCTTCAATATAGGGCCAGGACGTCATGTTTTTAGGTCGGACGCCGTTATTCATAAATTGGCAAGTTTAGATTGTTTCGTAACCCCGACATATCAACTATAAATTGAAATTAATTTAATCTGCTAAGAACTGAAAATTACACCGACGTTAGGAGTAAATATTGTGAGATTCTCCTGAATCATCATGAATCTGACCCTGAAATTACAGTGGCGAAATTCACAAACATTTCAGTTTAGCAGAAAAAAAATGATTTGTGAATTCTCTGCACAGTACCGTAGAAAAAGAGTATCAATTGTGTTTGATTTCAACCCAGTCGAGATCAGATTAGAAAAACTTCATATAATTTGATCCGGAGCTTCCGAGCTTAAGAATTTTCTGTTCAATATGGATTCTAATACTTTAATGCATGGACACACCAATTTTTAACACCATTTTCCAATGCTAGAATTCAGAATCCAGAAGTGAGGCAACCCTCCGATTTCGACCACATCCCACTACGAAATACTCCCACTAATGGTTCCTTGTAACAACCCCAAGGAAATAAAATAAAAAACTATCTAGAGTAGAGTACATATTAATTTGAGCTAGAAAAAAATGAAATGTCCACTAACGTTCCGCTGCCATGAAGATAAAACTCTGTGAAATGGAGCTCGACGTGCTCATTGTCATGGCCATGAAAGAAATAATGGCACTCTGTGTCTCGAGGATAAAGACCCGGGTAGTTAGGACTTGTGAATGTTCCATTAGGAGTCTCTGTACTATTGTACACGAAGGCACAAGGGAAGTCAGACAATTGTCGCCCAGTCTTGATTCCAAAGTCTATAATATGAAATGAGAATGGAAATAATGAGAGCACTTGTAATTGTTGGTTTCGTACGTGCATAGTTCTACTTATACTTCTATTCCACGACCTATTATTTAAATGTTCATCATTGTCGTTAAGAACTAAGCTGGGAAGATCGTGATGTGAGGCGGTTCTAGCCTTAGCCCTAGTCCTAAATAAAATGCTGACGAGTGAACATTATTACAACACATTTTGAAAACCATACCTTCCACAAAATAGTAGAGAGCACTAAATCCACGGCTAGTTCTGGATGACTGTGGTGCATTGAGTTCCAACGTAAGCTTATGTCCATTCGACATCACAGCCAAAGGTGTATTGATCCCACAAAAATCATCTACCCTTGCCAAGTTTCCCTCAGAGTGTACAAAGACGCCCAAAGTGTCTTCACCACCACAACTAAAATTTTATGGAACACATTCATTGTGGTGGAAGGAAGGCGGGGGACGTAACGTAGAGAGGAAGATTTTATGTTTAGCAATTTTACATGACCCACGTAATCTTAGCCTCATCTTCATCGTACTTTCTCCCAACACGGAGTGTACCAAAATTTACACACACATTTACATTTACGAGCTACATGGAAATTAACCCGAACATTTGGGCAGTTTCAGTTTGGGTGTTTTTTGGATTTTGGGAAACTCTGTGCAAGAGTTCCAGGGTTTTAGCCCCAGACTTTATTTTATTACCTTTTAGGCTCAATTTCTGGGTGATAGAGACTAAAGTCCGTAAACACGATTTGAATCCTTTCCTTCCCATGGCCAATGAAGTCATAGCGGCAGTGTGTTTTTGTTGGATATGGGTGTGGGTAGTTTGGAGAAGCAAAACTTCCGTTACATCCAGCATCACTCGAGATGACTTGATTACATTGTGGAACTGAACAAGTATAATGAACATGGTTATAAATGAGACTTCCTAAATTCATAAATCCAGAGAGTACTCAATATAACCTTCGATGTTTAATTCATCATTAGAGATTAAAGAATACTTTTCTCAAAATGTCTACCGATAAATCCATTCAAAACCAAAACAAGATGTTTAATTCAATTATTAGAAGATTCCTTTTTAATCTGAATGACAATAAAATTCAACAAATGAACGAACCTAGAGTTGAAGCTTGGGTCAGACCTTCCAGTCCATAATTGCTCAAGTCTAGATATACAAATTAACTTGGTTAGGTCAATTCTGAGTACGTTTGCTTTGTATAATTCGGTTATTTTTTTAAACAGAATTTTGACTATAGTGGAATGGTTCTTAAACTATTTACTGACATTGCCTAATAGAAATTATCTGATCTAAATATCCTTGGCGCGTATATTCTCAGAGTAATTAAGAGGATTCTTGGTTTTCTTTGCCGATTAGGTGTTTCAGTGATCCAGCTAAATGATTAATCTGTGTTGGATTTTTAAACTAGAACCAGGAGCAAATATTCGGACCAAGAAAGTGAATTCCTGGCATTTAGGCATAGCGACCTTGTAAAACTTGTAAACTACTTTATGGAATGACAATGGCATGGATTTACTATCTTACCATATGGCTGAGCACTTTGACCGACCCGGAGGTGATTGTAAGGATTATCAAGTTGAACCTTGGCAAAAATAAATTTAGCTACAAAACCAGTGTTTGGCTCTTCGGAGTTTGATATAAAATCAACTAGAAGGTCTGGACCACTTGAGAGGATCTGTAAACAGGAATAAAATAACTATTTAGATCTTATGTCGGCGATGGAGAAACCACCAACGGGATCAAATGTGTATGTGAAGAGCAATGTGGCTGAGATATTCTGTGGTATATGTAAGAGTTCGAAATGATTTTATCTTCATTTCATTTTGTCATAAATATTTGTGTATTACTTCGAAATCCTTCACTGTATTACAGATGAGAGAAATCACAGGTGATTTTGGACTAGAGCCATCCAGGATGCGAATGATGTCCGTCTTATTTAAACAACTATGGAAATAAAATTAATTGCGAAGATTAGCGACATAGGTCATCCTAATTTTATGCTTAATCTAGTTTCTGATGATTTCCGACTGGGCTTTATTGATTAGAGTTTAATCTTTGGCAATGAAATGAAGATATCTCGCGAACAAAAATTTTCAAGCTTATTTATTTTACGCCAATCTTGACACTGATTGAGAACCAATTACTCAGGAGGAGCTAAATTGCTGTAATAAGGAAGTACACCGGAGTGTCAGAATTTAAAACTCGTTCGTCTTCACAGAAGTTCCTATTACGCTAGTCAATTCGCAGATTCTCAAGAACATTTCTGACTGCTTATTTTAAATTAATGATAACAAGAAGGAATGTTTTTAGTTCACCTGTATTGTCTCGGTTGCAAAGCTACATTTTCAAATAAAATTTTCACACGTTCATGTAAACTGCAAAAACAAAAACAAATTTTCCATTTTAGACTGGTTCTCGTACACAACAGCGGTTCACCTTTATTGTGATGGATATTAATTTCAAATTTTCTCAGCGAGCTCCTCGAGAGAAAGTTGCTATTACTACACAGTGTAGACCAATAAAACGTTCATATTTTTAAACACCTGACCTATGGTCAGAATTACAGGAAACAGAAACCATCAGAAAATTCTTTAAGTTCAAGTTATGACAGGGAACAATCTGCGGGCGTAAATTCTGACTGCTCGAGCAAATTCGAATGACTGTAAGAACCCTATCTGGCTGACAGTAATACCGGAAGATCGATCTTAGCTCTCAGCGTAATGAGTTTAGTGGTTATCCATTTTTAGAATAATTAAGTTGATTATTTCTATCGAAATAAAGTTATTGAGCTTCAAATTTAGTGTGAGGACGTGTTTATTTATCCACCCTGTGCAGGCCATGTAGAGAGTTGGGGGACATCAGTATGTCAATGCAATGCATGCACGGTTTACTACAGACATTGCCTTGTCCTACAAATTGAGACAGTGTTGTAGAACTACTTTGTAACACAAATGTTTGCCTGGAGGTAATCCGAGAAGCCTAAAAACCCGGTTGTGGTTGACTATACCGGAAATTGCCAGAGTCCGCTAATGTTCTTCCTTGAAAACAGGAGCTTTCTCTCTTTGTTTTGGCATTCGGTCTACCACTATCCCTCGACTTTCACTCTGGGTGAAAGTGAAACTCATGTTTATCTCCATGTCGTGTTCCCCACTTAGTCATTCCTTTATGTTGTTTGGTTCCCCCATAAATCATTCCAATGATTCTCATTTCCTACTATTTACTATGCATTACTTTGACTTTTGTCACCTCGACCTCCCGTACCCTTT
Organism: Protaphorura glebata; assembly: GCA_034694305.1. Lineage (NCBI taxonomy): Eukaryota > Metazoa > Arthropoda > Collembola > Poduromorpha > Onychiuridae > Protaphorura > Protaphorura glebata. The sequence goes on along the minus strand of JAQFYE010001192.1, from coordinate 18,122 downwards.
CCACTCTTCCTCAAATGACTATGTTATGAACTTCTCAGCTTTCAAGTATCAATAAAACGAGCAAAAGGTTAACTTCTAATATTTATGGTCGAGAGTTGCTTTTCCTTACGGAAACAAGTTCTCTTATTTCGTTCACGGATAGACTACAATACTTTCTACAGGGTGGTCCGTTATGTTTTACTTCGAAGTTATTTTGTAAACTTTCTATAAGTCCAAACTTCCCGCTCACCCCCTAGATTAACAATCTCCAGATTGTTAATCTTGAGTATGAAAACACTTGTAATTTTCTAACCTGTGCTGTGGTAGTAGTAGGAACACAAACATTGACTAATAAATTGCCTGCTCGTCGATGGAGTCACAAACAGGTTGATTTAACCATTGATTGCCTTTCTTTACAAACACAGCCATTCGAAGGGTAACGCACTAGCAAGCAAGGACAACATGTTTAGTATTACGCACGACAAATAAATGAGGTCTTCTGTCGGAGTCAATGAAGTTGAACGTGAAGGGCGTAGCGAAAGTGCAAGGTTAATATTTACTACGCACTCAAAAGGTCTAAATTTGTTTCCGCTCGTTAGCTTACCTTGCATGGAAGAAATAGGAACACTTGATATTGTGTGGGTACGTGGATGGATAGTTAGGTGAAAAGAAACGTCCCTCTGCAGCTGTGTAATTTGCACTCAGGAATTGGTAATCACATTTAGACCCAGCCACCAGACGTCCATTCGACTCGAATTGACCTGCAAAGTTTCTTTCGTTAGTTTAAACTATCGAAGTAGGATACTCAAGAATTCTAGAATTATATTACATTCAACCTGTTTAGTACTAATACACATACCGCGATACTTCTAATGAAAACCAGGACTCCAATTGAACCGGGTCTGCAATGGATTCCGAGTACTTCCTCTATTTTCTCAATGTGTTTATTAGAAGTTTTCTGGTAATACGTTCTATGCCGAATTGTTTATCAATTTCGAAATATAGATAGTTAAACTGCAAATTCCAGGAAATTAAGCTGTAATTGTAATTGAAGCATTTTGATATCGGTTCAGAAGTACGGGTCAGAAGATTTGCATTTTAAAATCCTTGCTATACACAATCTCGAGCTAGCATGGAAATACCCACAGTCTTGTATTAAATATAATTGTGATCTCTTGATTATGGCACTGAACTCCAGAATCTCTTTTAGGCGTGACACAATTAGAATCCCAGGGGAGGAATAAGCTAGAACAAATTAATGACCGTTCAGTCTGGAGCTGTTTGAATAATTAATCCGACGAGTACGCACGCACAGAATTAAGGCCAACTCATCCGTCCAAAGTACTTCCGAGTACTAACTCCCTTTCATAAATTAAATAAAATCTTCTGCCCCTTGTCCACTTGCCCTGCCCTCCTGTCCAGAGAGGAAAATACAATGACTGAAACTACGGAGAAGAAGAAGTGAATTCTTAAAGGACTTCGTCCGTTGGCATCGTCCTTCCCTCTTCAGTAAAAGTTCTTTACCGAATTAAATTAACTTTTTCTTCCGTTTTTGTTTGTTTGCGTTTGCTGTCTGATGAACTTTTTTGTGTCTTTTATGGGGTCGTAGGAGTTTTATAGAGCCGATTCATCTCTGTTATGTCACCGAGTCTGATTAAGAGCTTAGCCGCACTTCTTCCTTCTCTTCGTTTTACTCCTTTTTCCCTCGGAGACAGTAATCTTGTCCATGTGCATGCCAGGAGTGCCAAGGCAAACCATTTGGAATGTGACTCTTTTTTTCTCACAGGGACTGTCTCATCTGAACACGCGAACCTGATTAGCTAGAAGTTATAAAACGAAAAAGAAGAGAAAGTAGCCAGAAGATTCCTTGATTGAGACCTAACACGGCAATGCCCTGCCACGGCTGACCCCATCTATAACCTCATGAATCATGAGGTCATTATGGGAACCCACTTGAGGAAATTAGTTTAGGCACTGGACAGATGGGAGTTAAGACCGACTACAAGATGCAACCCAAAGTTTTGTAGATTCTCTGCGAAACATAAGTACTAAACTACGTTTTCTGTCTAGTAAAGTTCTGAAACAAGATCTGGTCGTAAAAATCAATAGACCATCTTAGGTAAGAACTGAATCATCTAATTTATTTATTTGAAGCAGTTTCGTATTCCTTGATCCAGATATCAGATGAACAAAGAATCCACTTTTCATGTGAACACCAGATTTAACTCGAGTATTTCAATCTCTCGATAAGTCTTATAGGTCAAGAGTCAAGAGTTAACCTGTGATGTTCCTATTAGTGAAAACATTTGCGCGAAGTAGGTACTTTTTACGAGGAAATTGGCTAAAATTGATGTTTCTATATTCGTGCTATGTATATGTCGGCGTAGAATAATAATTATTCTACGCCGTTTTAACTTACCAATTATTGGTAAGTTAAAACCGCGAAACTGTTGAACCACACGAAATAATTTATCGATTCTACCGGTCGCCCAGGACAGATTTCGCAGTATGAAATTTTGATTTGTTAATGCACGCTTTCTCGTTACTTTATGGCCATCCAGGGACAGACGGGACAAGACATTTGACGTTTGATGTGAGACTTTGGTACATAAAAAATAAAAAAACAATGAAGCTGAGTGATTCTCTGGATGGATATGTGGAAATGATGCGTAACATCTGGTGTGGGATGTGAGACATGGCGCATTGGACACTTTGAAGTTGAATTTTAAATGCGTTTGCGGTGTGTGACGCAGTCGAAGTAGTGTCGTCGGATGCAGAAGGAAGAAAAGGTCGATTAAGGAAAGTGGCACTTACTCGAATTAAGGAATCGGAAGTGACCTATGAAACTGAGTGGAGGAACATTGTTCCCGCTCGTACTCAAAGACGGCCTGGTTGCCTTGGAGTGAAATTGGATGATTAAATGGCGACTTGAACTGTAAAAAGATTGATTACTCGAGCGTCCACACAGAACAGAATTCCAAGGTGTCAACTCATTCACTCCGTCTTCTTCCAAATGGAGGAAAAACTTCAAAAAGTCACCAGTTCCGCACCTGTCAAAACAATCCAATATAGGAATAGTGCTTACAATTACGGTGAATAAAATGGGGTCAAAAATACATATGTACTGATTCACAGATAAGCAACCCGACGTGGTCCCCTGTTACAAATTAATTAACTTTGACTCTATTTTGACAATCGGGTAAAAACAAGTGACGACTGAATTTGTGTTACTTTCAAAAATATTGTAATGTAAGAATTGGTTTCTTTTAACCCCGAAAGATACTATTGAAAATGAATGTGCTCATTGATTATTTACACATCAGACATTCGAGATGTTGATTTTTATTGGTAAAGTACATATTGGTGGAACAAATTAATAACTTTCGAGAGTAACATTTTTGCGGACAGATTGAGTGCGTACCCCGCATGAGAATGATATTTTTATTTTATTATGATTATTGCGGATTAACGCGAATAAAGCCCAGAACTCAAGTGACCGAGTGAGTAGTCGTCCACTCGAAGCTCTCACGTGCAAAATTTCCCCGAGCTATGAAGGAAGTAAATAAGTAACTTCTTAACTTCTCCTCAGACTGCCATTTTGTGTGTAGAGAGTATTGTCCACGTCAATAATAGTGTAGTCGGGGGAGGGCAGGTAAGGCAGGATAAGTCAAGCAGCTTAACTTTTGTACAGTAAGTAGACGAAGAAAGTCAGGAAGGCTGTTTGGTTTGCTCTCGGGCATTTTAACTAAATATACGAAGCGGAGATGTGCTCAGAATAGAAACCGAAAACTAAGGCAAAGGAGTCAGAAATATGAACTTCTACTGGAGAAGAGTAATAGATCATTCTCATCCTGGCCCAGTCAAGTCTCTATTCTTGGACTTTTCTTTTTGACTGAAAAGAAAGTCCAAGGCATGGTCAGGGAAGGAGTCCAACGAACCGAAACAAAAGGGATCCTTTACCCTTCGTCGTCTCATACATAGTACATATTCCATTGTAGTCACTGTGTAGTGTATGATATAATATGCGGAGGCAACGAAAAGAATGGAAAAACAGAGTAGAGTAGAGTAGAACGAGTTATCAAGAATAAGAAAAATAAGTTACGAATTGGATGAAAAATAAAGTCCAAATAGACGGAGAGATCAAAGGTCCAGTCAAGTGAAAAGAAGGAAAAAACTAGGCAACTAGGATACACGGTCAATTCAGACTTACAAGGAAATGCTCCAGGTTGTTCACTTCTCGGGGTTAATTTCTATGGAATACTATCGGAGGTTTCTGTAATGCAGTTCAATTTAAATTCAAATAATATTTCAAATTATGGCAATGGAATAAGCCATGACCACCGAATTACTGGCTTTAATTTTGGACAGGACTGTCCATAGAAATTTCATTCGAGGGATTTGGTCAGCCGAATAGTGGCCGAATATCGGTACATTCCTAATTGTAATCTGTTTAAGATACATTTCAGAACAGGTAAATTTAAACAATAAATTCAATAAATTATTGACTCTGAACAACACGGATGTCTTCCTTGTCAAGTGCGACCAACCAAAGCGTCCCATTTCTGCAATGCATATTGCGCTGCGGTTGAACCGGAGAAAGTTACTGAGATAGAACTTCGATTCAGAAAACTCAAATTGGTTAAAAGGAATACTATTATTATTAAAGTAGCAGCGGATGCAGATGTAATAGTTACAGTTAACTTTGTCAGTCCGACCCGGATGACGGATACGCTCAGTTCCAACTTCCAAGCCTAGTGACGTTTAACTTGAGAGCAAAGAGTGAAATCACGTTTTGACTACTTGACACTTAATTAGATTGAAACCGAAATGCAATTATTTAACCGACAGACCTGCATTTTCTCTACGGACTTCCTTTCGTTTCTGCATAGTATTCACTGACACTGACATCATAGTCTGTATATGTACGACTGAAAATTAGAATCCTCTACTTTATGTAATATGTTATACACATGGGCATGACGTAAAAGGTTAGCTTAAATTAGAGAAACGTGTGTTAAGTTTCTGATGGTAGTTTAAAATCGAGACGTCAATTTTCTACTCTTCAAGTCCAATTTAACATTCACTTCCTAATATAAACCTATTAACGATATGGTGCGGAAACAGAGTTATACCTGTAAGACATAGTTTACTTCGTACATTGTCGTAATCAAGTTTTTGATATATCAAATCACAAAATACTCACGAATTAGCTCAACACATAAATAGAAAGCCATAATATACCGGTAGTACGCAAACACGGTTCGATTTAACGTAAGTATTCAATGGCCAATTTGAAACAAAATGAATTAAAAGATCTGAAACAACTTTAGACATTTTTAGTACATATTATTACTTAAAAATTTTAAGCTCTGTGGTTTTAAAGTTCAAAATATCTTTCTTTGTGAAGTTATTTTAATTTTAGAGTTACTTAAAATATAGAACCCCCATTGATTGATCCAATTAGACACCAGATTCAGCGAACGCAATAAAAAAAAGAAAGTTCGTAATTAAAACCTGAAGTAACAGTTTCTTGGCATCATAAACGTGTAGTTCACGAGTGAAATATCATTATGGCACGTCATATGGTTAAGACAGGTCAGGAATTATAGTAAAATTCTCAATTCAAGGTTCGTTTCAAAAGATAGCTTTTTTATATCCAAATTCTTATCCGGTTAAGTATCTATTTTTTAAAGTTAACGATAATGATTACTTTTAGTCTCTCGACTTCTAAAGAAGCTGGACGCAGTACTTACCCGTGTGAAGATGGTGGAGGAAGATGAAACTTGTCTAGCACAATATGAACGATATAATCCTTGGGCGCTTGAAATGAGTACAAAAGACAGCGTATGCCTCTCGGGTAGGCATTCGGATAGTCTGGACTACTGAAGACTCCCCAATCTTTTCCGAAAGTATTCGTGAACCGAATACATTTGCACCCTGTACGAAAGAAAAAGTTAACATCTGGATTACATGGATTCTTCAGTCATTTTTACGTTACTGAACTTGATCAAACTATGATAACAGTTTGTCATGAAATTCTTGAGTAGGTCAAATCTTTGGATCAAGAATATGCAAATAACTGCGTTTCACTGAGAATTACGGTCGGTAAAATTGTAAGAAAGCCGGACCAGATATCGCTCTGCCGCTATTTGAGGAGGTCTTATTTTTTTTTCACAAGAAAACCACCCTTCCTGTAAAAACCAGACCACAATTCGCAACAGAATAAAACATTCAAGGTTGGTCATTTCGAAAGAAAATAAAAAATTCTAAAGACTTTATCGGAAGTGACACCCATTCTCGGATTCATACATTGGTGTTCTTACGAACGTATATCAATAGACTAGGCCTGATTGAGAGCTGATTGTACTGTTTCAAATTATTCTTAGAATTAAACCAACGTTATATAATGACCACAAGTGGACAAGTGGGTTACATGTATCTTCAGGACGCTGAAGTGACCTCTCCTTGGTTCCGACTGTGACTGAGTTATTACCTTGTCAAAAGTTGCAATTACATATATTCCAGTTGAATCGAAGCCATAAACATGTATAGACACTTAAAATCGGTTTCCACTCCAGTCTAGTACAACATTATCGTCATTTACGACTCTTCTGAAGTACATGATGTCAGTTGAATCCATCTCCATTTGGCGACAGACACCGCACATTAATTATAAAGAAATATCCATAAAAATCATCCGTTCTTTCTTTTCCTTTCACTGGTGAAAGCCTTGCCCGTCTCCCTGCCTGCCAGGACGAAGGTTGGGATGGATTCATTGCATTTGTTCTTTCCTCACAATTTTTCAGCTCAACTCTCCCATTCGGTATTTTTCTTCTTATCCATGTAGATAGATATGTACGAACCTTTCATTTTCTTCTCTTCATATATAATCCTACGTATGTACAGTGAGGGTAGACTGTGACAGAATTTCTTTTCAATTTCTTCACGTTCTCTCCTTTCCCCATCCCTTCCTCAAACGCCCAGAGTTTTTATTGTCCCTTTGGAATTGAACTCTCTTGAACCATGAAAGATTATAGATTACGGGGGAAGGGAAAGAGACTTGTGTCTAAAGGCTTTCCCATGTCATATATTACCTCTGAGGTTTTTTTTTCAAAGGGAAGACACACACGTCAGAGTGTCTTTTTTTCTTAAGAATAAAAAGGAAAAAAGGTGATGTCATGCGATACAATACCTACTACTACCGTATGACATAATCGTTCTCTTCAGGAAAAAGAAAAAAAGTAGCAAATCCGATTACACCACCACGGACGTACATGCATTCTTCCGCTCATAAGTTCTTACCGACCGACAGACCCCAAAAAAATAAATCCAGTGATCCAAAGCGACATATATAGCTCACGCTCACACATTGCAGTAATTTCACCAAGGGGATGAAATTACTAAAGAATAGTGGCATTCACGATATCACGATCAAACCCAGTACCAAAGCCCCTTACGACACCATTGAGTTTAAGATAAAATTAATGTTTTTTCAAAGAAAAACCGACAGTACCTGGATTAATGGCGTATGGTGCAGACAAAAAACAGGTCAGAATGATGGTCACAGAGGACAACGTGGATTTTCCAGAGGGCCACACCATCCCCACCTTGCTTGTCCTTTATCCTCAGTGTGGGTTCCTAGGAAAAATGAAAATAAATTATTCATTCATTCATGCTGGGTCCCATGTTGTGCCAAGCTTTCTCCGGGTCTCGATCATTTCTTCTATATGTTTGCGTATGTGTCACACCCCCACAGTGGTGTCCTGATACTGAGAATTACTTAAAATAATCAATTCACATGTGTGTATAAAATATATATGCGGGTAATGGAGCTCTGATTTATTGTACCATCAATACGACCCTCCTGTCTACACTCTTCATTTTTAGGAGTCTCCCATGCTGCTTGCACTCCGTACGATTAATCAAGAAATAAAGAGAAAACTGGCCTCTCGCCACCAAATCATTGCATTGGATTTCAGGATTCCATTCCTAACATATAAATCCTTCTAGAGGAAGAGACTATGACAGCAATTTTGAGCCGATTGAGGATTCATGAGATTTTTACAGCTATGAATAGATATTAGCGTATGAATATAAAATATTGGAGCCATTTACAGTGAGACTCTTCTCCACGACTGAGTTTGAGCTTTCTCCGTTTTCACGACATGGCAATGGCAACGAATAATGTGGCCGAGCTGTGCAACGAAATGTACTCCATTCTGATTCTACCCAGTACTCTTCCGTACCTTTCAATTTCCATTTCCAGTATGCTCTGCCCTGTACGGCTTTGAGAAAGACCAAAATGACATGACATGACCATTCATGCAAAGTTTATTACACAAAGACTCCGAAGAGAGAAGAGTCACATCAATTTTGTTTTAGAATGATTTATAGTTTTTTCCAATTCCGCGTACAACTACGTCCTACTACTTAAGTCACACATATTTTGTCACCACGGCTTCAGTTAGACAGTCGGACTTTGAGCCGCTGAAAGATTGATTTGACCTTCCAGAGTTTCTGCATGTTCTCATGAAATAAACAGTTTTGATTGTTATTTCGTAGAAGGACCCCGGTGTGCAATAGAATTATGACGGAAATGTATTTTCCAATGAATTTGATTGACATTGTCGCCTAATTCTGACAGAAATGGTTGGTTAGTAGTAGTCTGAGTCATTGAGGATTCAACCGAGAATGAAATGACGAAATTGAAATCCAGCACAATTGTAGTTTTTCAATTATGTTGTGGTCAAAATCCCGAATTTACTCTTTGACAGTATTTTATTGGACAAACAAAAACCGACATTAATGGCAACTTTCAGTGAGATTCTTTCCAGATATTTTGAAGAGCGCAGCGCTCGCTGTTAAACACAATTTGACGATTTACGTGATAAAAAAAATCTGCCTTCCCGTCTTTAATGATTTTCATGACGCGGTTGCAGGAAGCTTACGAATGAAAAATCTAACCACGAGCAATTACAATTAGAGTTAATAATAGAATTTGACCCAGATAGCAAGATTGCCTAAAATAAGAAGATTTTGTCAAAACAATTTTGGTATGATACTTACATCAGTCGACATTACAAAATGGAATGACTGAGAACACAGTCATGAAAAAAGAGAAAGTTGGAAAAATTAATTTTGAAATAAAAATCCCCTCGGCTTTTGATACCATATAAATTCTAGCTAGAACAAACAAGAAAACTTTATTTTTTTACCATTTCTTGGGAATACCTCCATCCGATTTTAAATTAAAAATAAACGTTAATTTTTTCGAAATGTCTTGTGAAAATCAAATTGCGGAAAACACATTTCATTTGACAACTGCTCGTGCTGGAACAGAATTTCCACACATTTACTGTTCACGCAGCTTCCACCACTTTTCGTATATAATAGCACAATAGGGCCCCACGGTTGACATAATGTGTACAACAGAGAAAAAGCATTAATTATATTATATAATATTTATATTATTTCATTTTATCCCCTGATTTAGCCGTCCAGATAATCTGGAGATAGTATAATATACTTGGGATACTGCACTTACCAAGAATATGGTAATTTCCACAAACAATGCATCTAGACTGAAATACGTACCCGAAATGAAAATTTAATGGTTTTAAAGTAGCTAGCTACTCGTACTGCACTCCAGTGTGCCTTCGAGCTACGAGTCCTTTCCCCTAACATGAATTCGTAAATTGATTTGAAACACAGAATACATCTGTCTCTTATGTAGAACATAACACAGGGCGTACTTTAGCCTGACAACATCAAACTCAAATTCCTCATCCGAGTGAAAATCTGTGTTTACAATTCCATTCGTTCAGACGAATTCTATTTGCTTTCAGAAAACAGATTAATTTTTTGCAGGGCTGAGTATAAAATAATATCGCATTACACTGTGTACCATTGTAATGTAATTTGCAAACTCGTCTCCCGTTTCTGAATGCGTTCGATAGTAAAATCATTTCAGGCACGACAGAATGCGCTCACACATTTCATTATTTCACTCATACAGATATTTTGACCTTTGATATTCTCAGAAGACATTTGGCTTGCAATAAAAATTCCTAATACACAGGAATAGTAGGGGTCAATCCTGAAGGATAATAATAATAGAAATATGCCGAAACTGACATTCGTCGATAAGGCATTGTACTAATCGCCTATTTTTCGTAGATATTGGATTGCTCAACGAGAAGGTACTCCCAGGAGTACAAAAACACTTCAGTGGGCACACAATTCGGTAGCCGCCAGAAATTGCGAGCCCGAGAGCCCTCAGAACAAGTAACTGACAAACTAACATACATACAGGGTGGCCCATAAGTAACCGTACATTCGAAATAATATCTTTAATATTTTGAGTCTCAAAATTCCGAAATAGCCATTTTGTTCAGAAAGCGATTATGCGAATTTTGATGTATCGCTTTCGTACGTTACGGAGCGCGCGCGCCAACACAAAACAGAGACGAATCGGGAGTTTTCTTATAACATGCAGAACGAATTCTTCAATGACAGAATATGAACAATGCGAATCTATTTGCTCAAATTTAGCAGCATTTTGAAAAAGTAAAAATTTTTGAAATTTTTTGAAATATAAAAAAAAATGAAAATTTTTAACTAACTTGAAAAAAATTATGATATTTTATGAAAATTTCCAAATTATTTGAAAAATTCATTTTTGAAGACTTTTTTCCATTCAATTTTTTTTCTAATTAACGATTTTCTTCAACATTTTGTTAAATTTGAGCAAATGTATGCGTTGCTCAAATTCTGTCATTGAAGAATTCGTTCTGCACGTTCGGTACGTTGTAAAAAAACTCCCGATTTGTCTGTGTGTTGTGTTGGCGCGCACGCTCAGCGCAACGTACACACGAAAGCGATACATCAAAACTTGCGTAATGGCCTTCTGAACAGATTTCGGTTTTTTTCGGTATTTTGAAACTCGAAAAATTAAAGATTTTATCTCGAATGTGCGGTTACTTATGGGCCACCCTGTACATAATGACAATTTAACTAATACTAATACAAGAATTTAAGAAAATCGGTTACGTGTTCGAGTGAGTATTTATTCCATCACATATTTTGAAATTGTGAGAACTGGGTATTTTCAAGATGTTCTTCCTTATTTGGTTTCAGAAAAGAAATTAGCCCGAATTGTAAGTCCAACGCTGTCTTTTGAATTATATTTAAACCACTATTTTAAAACATTTATACAGGTTAGAAGGCAGGAAAAACGTGAAAACTGGCGTGGTACAAAAGTCAAGGGCCGGATCTATTAAATTTTCTGACCCGAAGGCCTGTTCTATAACGTCAAAAAATGAGAAGAAAATATATTTAAACTTGGTTTTCTCTTGTTTTATATTAGAAACTAGACTATTATTTGCGAGTTTGGAGTAAAAGAGGCAAGAAACTTGATTTTTTGAAGACTTTGTGACAAGATTCTCAGAGTCATTGGGAAAATGGCCCAAACTGTGAGGAATACCCACAGTCGGGCCGGGCCGGGGCAAAATTTTGAAAATCATTCAGACCCGGACTGGACCAGCACAGTGTCGAGATTTTGAAAAGCACTTAGGTAACAATCAAATACTTTAGGGTCGGACCTTACCATGTAGATACAAAGCGGCGTCAGTGTTGGTGAAACCTGTATTTTTACAGCTATCCTCGTTGTCAAAATTCTTTTAAATGTTTTCGAAAATTTAAAGAATGCTACACCATCCGCGTGTTGAAATCACTTTAATGTGCTGAATTTTGTAACTATGATAAGACCGCTTTATAATGATTGGCTTTGGGCCACAAAATAAGCACGGATTTTGACATGTGAAAGGTGGAGACTCTGCATATTCCGTAAAATCTGTTATATTCGGGTTATTCAGTAATACGCCATCTTAGCGGCATACCCGATGCAATGGATTTTATAGGAACCATACCAAATACATACGAATAGAATGCGTCATGTACATTCGTATTAGATAATATTTGATACCGGTGAATTTTATTCAGAATAGCACAAATTGAAAAAAAAAGTTATAGGCAGTCATTGAAGAACAGTCAGGGTGTTCAGAGAGCAGACGACCAGACCAATCGTTGTTTACTCTCCCAGTTGTACGTATCTGGGTTAGAATTACGTGATTAACAACTCGTGACTCAAATATCTTAGTGTGGGAGCTCATATTAACCGAGTTCCACAGATTCTCAAAGTTTGGTGGCCTGAACTACAACAAAGTAGTAGACAAGCTAAACTGCTACAGTTCTCAACAAGTAATTTCTCGCATCAAGTTAAGTACATTGATAACTTGAGGAAGTACGTGTGAACATCATACTAAATCATTGAAGTTATAGAACTTTCCAGAATAGTGTTTTGTATTCTCTACCGCCATCATTGACCGGATTTCACCCCTTACAAAACGGATTTTCCGCAATAAATTACAAAGTTCTGTATTTCGTTTGTTTTATCTTTGATTGGAATTATGTGAGAGCTCAGTCGTCCTCACCATGCCAAAGCACGCACACGCAGGAGTCAGAGAAACCCTGAACTGGAATCGAATCCTTAGAACATCACGAAATTTAATTTCCTTTCCTTCCTTCCATCCTTTACATTAAGTGTCAAATAAACAGACAATAAGACCGTGCCAAGCATCAAGTTTCACCAACTGCTCTCTCTTCCCCATACTTTCGTACAAACCTTTCGGAAACTGAAAACCCATTAGGAGATAAAGAATCGATATCATTTTAATACAAATGCCCATTTTGTCACACTCCATTTGTTACACTTACTCCCTCGACGCGACGCTTGGCTCTAAGAAAAACCAACCGAAGCCCAGCCCGTGTATGTATGTATGTACACAGATAAAAACCTGAAGGAGTAAACCGGAGATGAGAAAAAACTTGAGAAACTTTAGCCAGCCGCATATAAAAAAACAGAGGGAAAAGAAAAGAAGGGGAAAAAAGAAGAGAAAGGAAAGAAATCATGGAGAAAGGACAAAAGTAATATCTTACCTTCGACCGACCGTCGTCGTCGACTCTCAAGTTATTCCTTTCACTCCGGATTCGGTTTATTCATTCCACAGGAGCCACACATACACACAATATTAACGTAAACTACCCGGTTGTTATTCTCTCAGATCACAATTTGGGAAGGACGTGCGGGGTACTTTGCATGTGTCTTATTGAGGGTGAGACAGACAAAAAAATCAGCATTTACTCGTCCAACTCGTTTCGACTCCTCCAAAATTCACAATTTCTTTTTTTTACATGTCGAGTTAGATCTGAAACCGTGTCAATGGTACCAAATACTGAGCACGCAGTACAGTATGTTCATCCTAATACGTACAACTTCGACTTTCTCCTACTTTCTCTGGGGAGACTTCCTATTACAACACTTATATTTCCATTTCTTTGTGCTTCCTTGGAGTAAGTCGGGGCATCAGTAGAATCGTTCTCTCATACTCGTACATTCGGTGATAGAGTTTCGTCTCAATTCTTCCCACGCCATTACCAAGTCCCTAACACTAGGCCTACTCCTACTACTTCTGGCACCATGGCCCAACATTTTCATTTCACTTTTTCCATACCATGGTAAAGAATTCAATTTCGTCTTTTTCTCCACAACTTGGGAAATTGGAATTCACTTCTTACACTGAGTTGGGTTGGGACAGTATTTCTTTGCCTTAAAATCAACTCCTTCCTTCCTTTTTTCCCTTGGTTATGAAGAAGTCGTCGGAGTTTTGATGGAGGCGAGGGATTCAGGCACAAAGGAAACTCCCATTGTAATATTCCAATTCCATTGTTGCGTTACCCCTTATGTACATAATGTTCATTCCCTCTTTCTTACATAGATGAAATAACATTGGGACGTACATAATATATTATTTTACAGAAGCAAAAAAATCCAATGTATGATGTATGTACGCCTCAGAGTCAAAGAGTTGGAATTGGAATTGGAATGATGACTGGAACCGGATTCAGTTTACGAGGAGGGAGAATGAACTTGAACAAAGCAAAATTCACAAGTGAATGATGAGGGGATCCAAATTCCATGGAGGCATTTTGTTCACATGTGGAATTCACTTTCACCCGGAAATATGTCCGAGAAATTGGTTTTTACCGGTTGTTGCAGTTGCCCGGAAATGGAATAGAGTTGAATATGTGGGTGGATGAATTTTGTACAAGCTCAAAGAGATTATTTCATTTTCGGTTAAACAACTATGAGAGTTCAGGAAGATGCGAGAATGAAAATTGGACAAAGTGAAACTATGCGGATTTGCCGGTGCTGGTGCTGTGGATTTTGCAGTGGCATTAAGTCCCGGAGGAAATTACGTAGTCATTTTCATCCGCAGGCATGTATAGTAGGCCCGTACTCATATTATCCTCTTTCCCTTTCATCTGCTTACGGCCTTGTGCTGGATAAGTATTGCACAATCTACATACTCCAAGTCCGTCCACCTTTCCACTTCACAATTTAATATTTACTCTTTACTTTGTCCCAACTTCCAGTTTCCAACTACGGAATGATAATATGTATGGAGAATTTCTTCAACGGCGGTGTTTGAATTTAATCTTGAGATTATGTACAGCACCACACAGTACTTTACCTCATCCGTATCATGTACGCTTATGTAATTCAAATATAAAAACACTTGCATGCATGAGGGTCACAGGAGTACTTAAGTGAGTTGATGTATTATTGCAATTTTAGGTTATATATTTTGTAAACAAAACCCAAAATATATTAAGCTTGACATAATCTATGCATGGTAGCTTTGACTTTCTTCTTCTGAAAGTCTTTTCTTGACTCTGAATAGAATGTGTTTGTCTTCATAAGCGCAAAGCAAACATAAACCAAGTCATGTTATTCCTTATGTATTTTCCTTCCTCCTGTTTGTATTTACATTTGTGCTTTTCACAAAATGGGATTTGTGAAGAAGTACGGAACGTAAATGTATTTAAGTACGTTGATGGCGGCAGGAGGTATTATTAAATTAAACGAGATTATACAACAGGAAAGAAGCTGCGTAGAAAGTAGTCCTGGAAAACTGGAACGAGTCTTTGAAATATCTTCCACCTGCAGAGTCAGGAAAATGATGAGCACTACGAAATTGGCCTTTCTGATGATGTAAAGAGTAGTATTTAATGTTGTTAGCTTCCAATTTGAACCTGACGCTCAGTCCCTTCTCCTGAAATTTTACGACCCCAAGGGGAATAAATAATTCGTTCACTGTAAAACTACACGACACACTATACAAGTTTAGAAGGTCACCCGGACCATGATTATTCGGGTAATTAGTTCGTGTAATAAGGGTTAATTTGATTCCAGTATTATATTTCACATTCCGTGTACACAAAAGAAAGGATTTAATGAGTCAATTCACCGTGCCACGCTTGCCCTTGAAGATCTAAAGAGTCCAATTAGTAATTTACTGTTGCACTTTCATCCTCAGCACGGAATCAAATCTTCCTGAGTCCACATTGAAAGAACATGAAGAGAGAAGCCAGAAAATAATTATAGAAGATTCTGGCCAGGGAATTAGCTCGCTGTTTCTGCTAGATCGTCGATAAGATTCACCAATTAGACGACGTGAGCAATACGCTGGAATAAGAATGTACACACCCAGAAGAAGAACAAAGGAAATATATGTATTTGACTTTTTGGCTGAGTCTCTTTCTCTGTCCTTTTCCTAATGGTTAGTGTAGCTTTAGCCAGTGTAGTATGTAGTTAAGAAAGACTTTCCCTTTTATCTTTTTATTCTCCGGAGCCGGGTACTTTTGGGACTCGGCTGGTGAAAGCCGGCGTGAGAACTGAGAGAAAGTCTTTGAGAGTGAGCCCGCTATTAAAGGGAAACAAGGAAAAGGAACCTGAGCTCCTTTCAACTAAACTAACTCAATGTACGTTTGCCGTCCGCAACTTCGTATACGACTTGGACTTACATGCGCGCCTTTCTAACTCCGTTTCTCAGAAAACCTACATATTTTAACGTGTACAGGGTGACACATGTGGATTGCCACCCACTCCTGCCTCCTAAGAAGAAAAAATGTGAAATTGTACTAAAGTTTTACAGAAAAGTTCTGCCATTTCACCGAGGTTGTGGTTGGACGTACAGGGTGTGACATAATGATCTCTGCCTATTTAATTTCATTCCTTGACTTCTCGTATTGCGTATGCCATATTTCCACTATTAGAACCCCGGGGTTCTACTAAAAAGATTTGGCACCAGGTCAATCGCTTTCTCCATTAAGGTGCATGGAGAAAGGAGGGGAAAGTACCCGGGTTGTACTGGAGACCGGGTTCTATCCGAGGAAATACGGTTAACATGAAGAATGCTCTACTTATGTGCGTTAAGATCTCTCAGATAGACATAGTTAGTGCGATTGTCCCTTGAAGAGGTTTTCTTTACTGGATTTTCTCACTCTAGTCGATCTTCTTAAAACTGTATTATAATGTGTAATTATAATGCTTCTCAGGATGCCTGTTAATTAATAATGGTTTAATCCAGTTTTTTTTATTGGGTGACCTCGGGAAAAAGGCAATCCGAATGTCTCACCTTGTGCCCGTACACACTAGTAAAAAACGAAATTTTGGGCATTCGCTCGGGACAGTGCGTCGGTCGTTGGCTCCAGGAACTTTTTGGTTGCACCATACTCATCCGTATTCTGTAATGTAGTCATGCTCATGTTTCCTTTTCCACACATTTGTAGTCAGACGAGGATCATCCGTTGCATGCATGTCTGCCTGGCTAAAGAAATTCCACCTGGCTGTGTCTTATGTGTATGTGTCAGAACACTTACATGCCGTGTTTGATTCCGATCTTCTTACTTTCTTTTCTTTCCTCGGAAATGAACCTTCCGAATTTGTGCTACATTGTGAGCCGGTTAGTGAAAGTAGAGTGGATAAGAGCCTCACTCACTGCTGAGTTTGCTGACTTGGCGAAATTCACGACGTCAACATAAAATGTGGTATACAGAGATCTAAATTTTTATTCAAGATGCACTACATCATGCGTGCGGTTGCCAGTAGAATTGGAAATGAAATGAAATGAAACCTGACCTGCACGGACGTCGACCGCATATGGAAACTTTTTGGCCTTCTACGAAGGGTATCCATCTAAACTGGTAAAATATAGAATATTTGCGATAGACGGTAGAAAAAGAATTATTCAATTTCGAGTACGTAAAAGAACTTGTCTTTAAACTTTTCTAGCGTTTCTATAATTGGCTATCTCCATTCTAATTCATAGTAAGGTATTTCACAGGATTATTGTTCGTACAAAAAACCTCTTTCAAAATAGAAACGATCATTTTCAGAACCAGAATCTATTCTTTCACGTCTTTCACGTTTGTGGCCATCGGTTCATTTACAGAGAAGTTTTGCCACATACGCACTGTGTTCTAAAAATTTTAACCATTCCTCGGAAACATTTCAAGAACCTTAGATTATTTTTGTACTTATTTTCTGAAACAGAAATATTGTACACGGGACCAATTATCCCACCTTCGTTAACGTTTAGGTAAAATAAACTGATATACATTTTGTAGAGAATTTAGTATGAAATCCATGGAACTAAAATGCAGCACGACAAAAAGAGCCAACAGGAAAATGAGGAATATAGCATATTTTTAGAAACTTTTGTTTTAAAATTTCTGTCATCGGCTTAAGGTATTTGATAGACGATACAAATACTGTAAGGTCAAATTTTCCGGGATTATATAATTAGACATTTTGCGCACGTCCCTTCACATTCTCACCTGGTCATTCCTCTAAATGAGGTTGACTCCATGCAGTCTACCTCTCAGCCACTGACCAAATGCCCTAAGGCATTCCCGTTTCCGCCTCGTCCAGAGCAAAAGCAGTCTTTCGCGTGTACATCTATACAATGGATTTATGGATGGATTATCTCCATCCATAAACTCATTATTAGTAGTGACACTTTGCATGTTAAACTCCTACAAAATCTTTCATCCTATTTATAACCCATTGTTCTCAAGGGTATAAAAGGACCTGCTTTTCAGTCCTCCAGCTCAGTTCCCATTCTACGAGCAGAGTTCCCGATTTACGAGTCAAGCTCGCAATACCTCTTCCATTTCTTTCGTCCACTAAAACTACTAGTATAAAATATATTAACTTAACCCTAAAAACTACTACTAAAAAT
>JAQFYE010001191.1:0-24909 GCA_034694305.1 Protaphorura glebata | reverse complement strand
TGTGTTGTGTTTGATTTCAGGAGGTTTTTTGATACAGGATTCTCGCGTGCAGGGCTGGGTCACAGCGCAATTTACGGGCTGTGGCTGTGCATTATTGCGATCACTGGAGTGATCACAATAATCGTCGTAGTTTCATATGATCACTGAAGAAGAAGTGAGTTATTTATTGCTTACACTTTCACAATAAGTCGAATGTGACTCAATTTTTCCATTAACATAGCGGGAATATTCCCTCGAATTCAGTAATCTCAATAATTGTATGGAATATTATGACCTATTGTGGTCATAATATCTCAGGTTGTAGAAATCATATACATGTACATGCTTGTGTCATTAGCTCATCGGATAATCCATAAATTTCTTCTCATATTTATTATTTGTCCGAACTCACAACCACGCAAAACTAGTGTAGCATGAACAATAAGTTATGAACCGCCCAGTTTTATTTATCTGAAATCTTTTATTCCTCGCATCATATTTGAAACCGATTAAATTTGCTTTAGAAAACACCAAATTTTACGAAATGAATATAAACGAAAATTGTAGATTACGAAGTCACTGCTCACAGACTCGGCTTTCAAACGATTAAATATTTAAAACGTTATTTTGACGTGAAGTTCATTCAGATTACAGTATGTTTAAGAAATGGCAATCAAAATTGACATTTACTTTACTTTAAGAGTAACCAACTTGACGTATAAAGGATTAAAATTGATTCGAGCTTAAATATATCTCGTTTTTAAATTATTTATTTATGCCAGAGAATCCAAATAGAAAATGGAATACTTGGAAGAACAATAATTGCTTTGTCGCGGATTTTCTAACTGCAGGGTGCGTGACAAGTAAACAAAGAGAACATTATTTACTTTTCATGACAGTTGGCACGCGAATAATACAATCTTAAACTTCAATCATCTTAATGAGTTTGCTTAAGTCTATCCGTATACGTTAGAACTCATGAAACATTGCCTGAATGTGTACATAAAATTTATTGTCAATTTCATTTCATATACATCAACGTAATCATCAAACTGTTTTGTTCAGAATTCTGTATAGAAAGCAACTTCGGTCAGCAAATTTTTCCCAATCAGATACTTTCTCACGATTTTACCGGAAACTCTAAATTATTATTGATTATCACTTGGAAATTGGAGTTATTTTAAAATTTATTCTAGCAGTAAATAGGAGATTTATTTACTGACACATCTGTCATCATCATCAACTGAACTTCTGCTCAGGAAACGTAATAAAACATCTTGGGTCACTTTTGAGGCTGCCTTGCTTTTAACCCAGAGGTGAATCCCGTATGACCAAGGAATCCTTAACGTGAACTAGAAAAATAATTTCGAAATAATCACACGAGTGGCACAAAATGGATTATCCTAAAATAGTGCAGATTGGGAATTTTGAAAAGTTGGAAGTGCAGTCAGAACTTCGACAGGAAGATTTGGTCAAGAGTCTTCGAAGTTATCTAATTTTTTTCGACGAATTTTGGGCGTTCTACCTTTGACAGGACTCTCAGCTGGGAAAGTGGAGAAATTAAAATTTAGGTTGTGTCCTTGAACAACAATTGCGTGCTTATTTTTAATTATTCCATGATTAACCGTTCAGATTTCCTAATTTCAGATGGGGAACTTTTGCAACAATTTCAAATTGCATTGTCAGTATAGTTATGGCCGCCAACGTCTTAGTTGGAATAATTGGCTTTTTTAAATCGAAATCATCTGGAGCTCAGGAAACCACTGGAAATGCTAACCATGCTATATTTTACTCTATCGGACTATTCACGTAATAATAAGATTTTCAATTTCTGGTAATACTGTGCAGGATTCTTGAATTAAAGTCCTGCCATTTTAGGAATATGTTTTTCCTTTTGAGTGCAAAGGATCTACTACGTGTACTAAAAGAATGGAAAATGATGAGATTTCATTTCAAATTGGAAGACGTTCACCTAAGCAGGGATGCGAAAATAATCGCTGGTGCGATCTATGTGTCATCAACACTGGAAAACATGTGCTGGCATTTAAAATATTTTTTCTCCGACATGGACAGTGAGTTGGAAGATAAAAGTTGTAGCTGAATGGATATAAAGATTTTAAGCGATTCAAAATACATTTCGAATTCAGCAGCGCAGAATTCATCTGTAAACTCCATCCTGGAGTCATTTTATATGAGGAGTGTACCTCAGATGTCAATTGTGATTCCCTATCATCAACTCGCTCAGGCGTTTCTCATAATTTCGAACAGATTTTGCCTTTATGCCAGAGAATTTGGAGATATTTTTATCATTATTGTCTCAAGGGCCATCTATACAAAGTTCAAAATCTTGATTCGGCAAGCAAATAAGGAATTGCTCCGTGGGAACGGTAATTTTATTCAAGTTACTAAGAATATACTCTACCGGGGAATGTCACTCAGCCAGTTTTGATTTCTTTAGATTATTATCTAATTTGTTTATCTTTATCAGCACATGGAATTTGGAATCATCTACTGAACGATGGGACGACACTTTTGAATCTACTTTCATCTTTGGCGGAGGTCTTGTCTCCATTGGTCTTCGTTTCTTGCAGCTTGAATGTCTACTCGATTTGTCTTCATGTTAGAAGTCATCCTCGTATTTTATTAGGACTTATCCTTTATGGCAAGCATTATAGCCTAGCGCGTAGTGGTTTTGCCGAGTTAATCAGCTTTTTCCCATGAATCCATCCTTTATTCTCTTTTTTCCATTTCAATTGATATTACTTCATATTCTGTTATTCCAGATTGGTGTGAGACTCCAAGATACGGAGAATAAGACGATTACAGCTTCTATCTATTCGGCTTGGTCATTTCTTCATGTCATCATACGATTTTACATGGTTTCACTCTCTGCAGCAAAAATCAATGAGTTCGCTCTCAAAATTCGCTCTCTTCTCATCAATTGTCCAAGGGAATACTACACAAAAGAGGTCAGTGTCGTTACACTTAAGTGTTGTTCCGCTGATACGTTAAGTATTGGAATAATATGGTCACACTTGAGACTTGATTAATCTAACGCCCCTGATACTCGAACAAATTATTATGCACACTATTTTGCAAGTTCTGGCCAACAGACTTAAGAATGAATTATTGCTTATGTAAAATTGGTAATAATATGATAATAATGTTAATAGATTCAGCGATTAGAAAATCGGCTGAGTAACTCTGAAATTGGATTGGATGGACTCGGATGTTTCACGATGACAATGGGATTAATGCTCAAAATTGTAGGTGTAGTGTTCACACTGGAAATTGTACTTCTACAATTTGCCTTTAGTGATAGCACTGCAGTAATGCTCGGCGGTACCGCGTCTGAAATCGGAGTCCAGAATGGAACTGGGTCGTACATTTCATTGAAATAATAGTGTTTTTTATATGCCATCAAAGTTTTTAAATTTTAATATATTTTATTTTTTTTGAGTTGAAGTGTAGACTTCTGAAACCAATATGATTACACACAGGGTGTCCCAGGGAAAGCGCACCATTGTTTGTGTTTTTTTCGTTGTTGGGCGGTTTAATCTCATTGCCTGTAATGTCAATTTTCGTAACTACGCCAAATCACAATCGTGCGCTTTCTCTGGAACACCCTGTATTTGATGATTGATGAACCCATGCATCATATGAGCGTACTATGTTACCCTGTCTGCTAAGTTTTGATATAAGAATATTACTTTTATAAAAATTTGTGAGAACAATAAAACCTTACAGCATACCGAACTAGGGCAAGGAAATAAGGAGTTTATATGCGGCGTATCGTGAGAAGGACATCAGGTTACTGCTGGACATCTGGGATATCTAATATCTCACGTTTTCTGCCCAATGCATCAAATCATCTCCTAACACGTTACTGAAACCAGACCTAAACGATCAGCACTACTAACCTTATCAGGAAGATCCAATGACATAAACAGATTTTGCAAATGCATTGGATTGATTATGCACGAAAAGCGTTAGCGGGTTCTTGTAAGTGCGAAATCAAAGTTTGACAATTACACTCTGCAAAAACTTGTTTTGAGAATGGTTTCTCGAAATGTAGGATAGTGGCACACTTTTCGTCAAAAGTAAAGCAAATACATGAATGAAAATTGAATCCATTCAACTCAGAATCTTGACATTTGGATTTTGAAAGACAGCATAATAGGAAGGCATTAAGATTAAGAGTTTAAACTAATCGCATATGTAAATCAGAGATGGTTTGCCAAAGCAGTCGAGATGACGAGCTGTGTAGGTTTTACCATTTAGATTATTAATTCTTAACGTCAATCTAGGCTTCACGAAATATAAACTTGACAATGTGCTGTATGTTCTTATACTTTGGCCAGAGACATCGAATCCCGATCCAGCATTTCTGAGTCCTCTTTTTTTTAACAATTCCGGTAAACAAAATGTTTTACCATAAAAATATGTACGCCAAAAGTTTTAAGAACACGAAGATCATGCCAGCATCACGGCAAGAAGATTTTATCAAAGTTCTTAAGAGTTATTTCACATTTGGTGCATCATTCCTTTCAAAGGTGTTACAGCTGGGAAAGTGGACGATTTAAAATTTCGGTCAGATCATAGCCACCCTGTGCGCATACAGCTAATTAATGCTTAATTATATAATATTTGTGTCTATTTCTTGGAGTAGGTGTAAGACAACTGCTACAATTTCAAATTGCGTAGTCAGTGCTATTCTGGCTTTGAATGTACTGATTGGAATCATCGGATTTTTTAAATCGGAAGCCCCTGGAGCTCACGAGGCAACAGGCAATGCAATCCACGCGATGTTTTACTCAATTGGATTATTCACGTAAATATAAAATTTACATTTATTTGTGCCAATGCAATTTTCTTAAAAAAAATTTTCAGATACCTATTTTTTCTTCTGAGTGCCGAGAATCTTCTCCACGCACTAAAGGAGTGGATGTCGATTCGTTTTCATTTCGCACTGGAGGTTAAATGTCTTCGCAGTGATGCGAACATTATCGCTGGACTGATTTACATATCAATTACCTTGGAAAACGCGGCCTGGTACTTCAAATACATCTTTTTGGGGTTCGACGGTGAGATAAATTATCATAAGTTTCCAGACATCTTCCTAGCCACGTGCTTGAAGCTTTACTCATTTCAGGTAATTCACGTGGAGCAGACGGGAATTCAAGGAACGACTCAATCTTCGAAACTTTTTACGTCAAAAGTGTCCCGCAAATGTCAATTGTAGTTCCGTACCATCCTCTCATTTTAGGCTTTCTCCTCGTATCAAATAGATTTTGTCTTTATGCCCGGGAGTTTGGCGATCTTTTTCTTATTATCATCTCAAGAGCAATTTACGGGAAGTTCAAGATTCTAGCTCAGAGAGCGAATGCTGAAATCCTTGCAAAATACGAAACCGGTGATTTCATTAACTATATTTCAAGGATTAGTGAAAACATACAAATTACTCAATCATAAATAGCTGTTTTCTGGCAATCAGGTAAAGAGATTTGGAACCATGTTCTACATGATTCGACAATACTATTGAATGTCCTTTCCACGTTTGAAGAAATTTTGTCTCCATTGGTATTTGTATTTTGCAGTCTGAATGCTTACACTCTTTGTCATCAGGTTCGAATATTTTTCGCGTAATATCGGATTTAAGTGCCAAAAGATAATTATTAAGTTCCTGTTACTAGTGAATTTGAGTTTCGTTAACATGAACGCGATTTCAGGTCAGCTTGAGACTTCGTGAGAGCGATAACACGACAGTTGCTGCATCAATTTTTTTGGCATGGTCATTTCTTCATGTCATCGTACGATTCTACATGGTCTTACTTTCCGCCGCTAGAATAAATGATTACGCCATGGAAATCCGATCTCTACTTGTCAAATGCCCGCGATTGTATTATTCACCCGAGGTATATAAATCATTCCAGTCCGTAATATGTCAAACAACTATAATGTTTAATTTTTACATTCAGATTGAACGTTTTGAAAATCGTCTCAGCTGCTCCGTAATTGGATTGAACGGACTCGGCTCTTTCACATTAACGAAAGGGTTAATGCTAAAAATAGTCGGTGTAATCTTCACATTCGAGATTGTCATTTTACAATTGTCTGTATCGTCAGACATTGGACTATCATTTGGGTCCGTCATGGAAAATGAAGAAGGAAATAGAACTCGCACTTATATTTAAAAAATCCAAGATAGCCTGAAATTCGAAAATAGAGATAACATCAAAATTCGTTATTCACTCACAGTAAACGTAGAAACAGACAATGAAGTTGCAGAACTTTGCGATTTCCGTTCTTGATTCATACAGGTTATTAAAATATAAACGCTTGAAATCAGTGTTGTGTGAACGGAAACCTAAGATATTCGATTATTATTTACAAAAATATTTGATTAGTGTACAATTTCGTATTGATACACCTATTGAATAACATCTGTATCAGGTCAAAATAAGGAAAGGAAATTATACCAGCACTTCAACTGATTTAATTTAATGTATTTGATTCAATTTGGGTTTCATAATCATAAATGCTTGCTTTCCTAACTTACAGTTTTGTATCGTTAGTTGTTAACCACCGACTTAATTAGTTCTAATTAAAAATCCAACCAACGGGATGAATAATATTTGCTTCGGGTGTCCAATAGTATTCTATCCGCGATCAATCAACTACGGCAATCAACCCCAGGATTGAATTCATTTGTAACCTAAGCTTGAACCACCCTGCACATAATGTTATCTTAATTATGCTTAATTGCTATATTTAAGGACAAATAAGATGAGGACTATTTAAACTAACCTATGAGTCAGTAATTTTGTGGAAACCACAAGTGGTTCCGATAATTTCTAATTCAATGTTCCGGGTGTAAAATGTTTAAATCTGTAGTAACAAATTCTCTCCAGGGCAGTACGTCAGACACATCTGAGTGAGAAATTATTTCAGTTCTTTCCGCACATATTTGTTAACGATATTCTCAAAAAAAATGCGTTGCTACATTGTTATACTTGCAATTTTCATATCGACTGTGGCCGTCCGTACAGGTTAGCAATAACTTTCGTACTAAAATAAGCCGAGTTTCAAAAAAGCTGTTTAAAGAAAAGGTAAAAAAATCTACTCCATACCTTGGAATTATAGCCGAGCTCCCGAAAGAAGTTCAAGATTGTCTGAAAAATATTAAACCCCACAAACTACGAATGGATTCTTATTTGGAAGAATGCAGTCGTGAACAGGATGAAAACGACGAGGGTGAAACATGTGAGTTTTTTTAAATTGTTTGTGTTTCTCATGCTTTTAAAGTACAGGGTGGTCCATTACCATTGATCCTCAACAACCATTATTCACATAACCACATAACATTCAGTAGGTTTCAGACGATGATATTATATACGTCTTGCAGAAAAAGAACGAATGATCACGAATTATATGTATGACTGAAGTGATGAAATGATGAAAACAATGTATTTTCGTATTTTTTTTTTCTTACGGTTTATTCAATAACCTATTTGACTTTTAAATATTTTCAGTCAAAGAATGTGTGGATCGGAAACTGAATGACAAGTTTGGGACTGGATTCTTCATTCACAAATGCAAAGAAGCTGAGAAAAATCTCACACCAGCCCAACTGCACTCTCAAAAACTCTTCCAACTTTCGTTGTAAAAGAATTAAAGTCGTACAGTTACACACTTTAGGAAATGAAGTTTGAATAAGCTTTTCAGTTCTTGCTAATTTAATCAGAGTGTATTAGCTATATATTTAAATATACATATTGTATTTAATTCTGTCGCTGTAATAAATTAAAAAAAAATGAATCTCTTCCTAGTTAAATATTTTGAAGAAACTGCTCTCATGAACTCCATTTCAAAGGCAGTAGAACAAAATTATAAAACGTATTTACGTTTAGGATTTATAGATTTTTATAAGTATTTTGAGGCGCAAATATAAAATCTTAAAACCAGAATATACAGGTGCAGGAATTACAGTATCGCCCAATAGTTTACGTACGCCCTGAAAATCATTTTCTACGCCGAGAGAAGGGGGTCTAAAGTAATGATTTTCATAACTTTAGACCCTTTTCTCCACTTTTGAAATATTTCTTAAAAATCAAAAAAAAATCACACAGAGGTGTACAATACGTCAAAATGTTCAAAATTTGAATACGCGTCGGATAAAAAATAGAAACGTGAGGCAATTTTTTTGCTGACCCACTTGAAAAAGTACTTTTTGGGCCAGAATTTTTGACCTTTGACCTTTTTAGGATTTCTGAAAATGGACCACCCCCTGGGGAAATCGTCTTTTCTAGGATTATGTAAATTTTCAAATTTCTATCTCCAGAAATGCTGCATAGAAAATGATTTTTAGGGCGTACGTATACTATTGGGCGATACTGTACACCTCGACAAACGAGGAAACTATTTGAGGTGTCCGTCTCTGATTTTGCCCAAACTTTTTTTCTGAAATACCAACGCCCCAAACTCTCAAAAATGTCATTAGATTACGCAATACTCAAGACTCGATTTTTATGGTTGAAATGTTTTCAATAATAAATTGGAAGATGGAAGACCTTATAACTTGCAAATTTTATTACACTTTCGCCCAAAAAATAATTTCAATTAAATATTGATCACGAAGTAACGGTTTCTGGGCGAAACTACATTTAAATATGCCAAGGCATGAGTTCTTTCATCTTTTCATTTATTACTTTAAACATTCAAGCCATTTTCTCAAAATATAATTTTATTTCAATTTGTCATACGATAAAAGTGTAGTCGAATGTTAGAATTTTACATTCCAAATGTGCCCCAGTGTCCGTCTGTGCAAAGCTCGTGTGGTTTCTTTCGCTATAATTAAGGCTCAGGATATCGACACATTTATCGTAGTTATTGAACCGCTTTCCATATGGCCAAGAGAAGATACCAAAACATTGGGTACAAATAACCCTCGTTTAAACCACCACTACAAGTCAGTGGTTCGAAACTTATGTAGTCTCGGACTATTCTATTTAATACGTTAAATTTCGACAATTCTCTGCTTTTTGGATCCATTTCAAAAAGTAAAACATAAGAAATTTTTCTAAAAGTGTCGACGACTGAGAAACAATCTGATATGAGAAATGTTATAAATTGAGGAATATAAACGACTCCTATCTTGTCCCTTTGCTTACAAATATTGGCAAGCTTCTAAAAAATCCGTTTTGTGAAATACTGAAACATTTAAAATGTAAATCAAGAACCTGTTGAGATTGTAGATTATTTATTCTCAAACTGATTGTAAGTGGATTAAAATAATCGTCTCATTCATTGCAATGATGCATTATTACAAGTGCATACTGTAAATGGAATGCAAAAATTAAGTATAAAATCTTTCTCGGTTCTTGTTTACGTTATATAAATCTGTTGACGGTCTGAATGAATAGTATTACTCTAGAACACAGGGTAGCTCATAACTTTTACGCACCATTTTCACACACTACACGACACAACTCGAAAGCTCTTACATGGTTTATAATAGTTGAAAATTTCCCCCGGAAATGATTTGGGCTTTTAATACAAAACTGTTGTTTGTCATGGTGGTGGTCTGGTTATTTCAAGCCAAGAAATAAGTACACTTATGGTTGACTTTCATGATTTGTTTATTCAGGTAACATTGCCAGACAAGTATTGCAAATTCTTAATGGTACACATAAGTCTAAAAATAAAATTCAAAATTATATTAATCCACTTGAACTGGTGAACTTCCACATTTACTAAAGTCTCATTCAGGGAGATATTTACAAGGTCATTAAATAGAGCTGCGACGATCCAAATGAAAAGCATGTCTTAATTTACATTCGATTAACTATGAGCATACAAACAGATGTTAAGTTTAACACTTTTGTGGTCACCCCGTACTCTAATATTAATAGAAAAAAAAAATTCGCGTAGTTGATTGCTTGCATTAAGGTTGTTGGTTATAGTTATGATTAAAAAATACGATACTTCAAATTCTTTTTTGATTTGGCAGTTTGCACCCAATGCTAAAATTCAAAATTTGATTTTGTCATGTCTTACGCGTGTAATTTAGTTAAAAATCAACATTTACACTATGTAGCATACATACAGAGCATGAATACACTACTACGTGATTTTCTTTTTGATATTTTACATCGTATTGTCTCAGTATAACTTTAACGCTTCAGCTTTTTACTGTTTTGGATTTATTTATTTGTTTGTAACAAGAGTGCCAAAGTGGTCAAATGTCAAGCTGGATTTACAAGTACTCGGTAAGACTATCATTAACATATAGATCACGTGTTAGTAGCAAATGTACATTACAGGTCAGCATAAACCCTATAAGATAAACAATAAAAAAATAAATCGACCGTCTGGAAAATAGTAATAGTGGATTTGTACAATTTAACTCCCAACTTCAATATCTTATCACCACAATATAAAATTAAATGGATCGAATTTGATTATAAAACTAAATACAATAACTGTGCATATATAACCGAACATTGAACTACGAATTAGTTATTTGTTTAAAAAAAATTCAGACTAATTTATTGACAATATTTTCCAAAGTTTTTCTTCTCTCTATTTAACTACTTGTAATTATCCCTAGCAGTAAAAATACATATATGACTCAATCCAGCTCGAAGTTAGACACTTTGCCATAAGCATCAAACATTGTCATTGTTAAGAAATTAAACTCTTACGCAATAAATGATAAACAAATGGAATAATAGGTCCGACAATAAAAAGAGGGATATTGGTTTATGGAAATGCGATCTCTGCAATTTATTCAAGAGGAAAGAGCCGACTTTTCATAGTCTTGCATTATTCCTTAAACGACTGTCAGGAATCATCAAAATTGACTACGCATTAATTTCGTAGAGATAGGAGTGTTCTCCATTTTTGGGTGAGGAATGTGCTCCAATGGCTGACAGCTAATAGGAGTACTAAAAGACGGCTATGCCGAAAAATAAACGCATTGTGAGTTCGAGAAAATTGAACCCTCGGCAAATGGTAAGGATTATTCTTTATCTGTTCAACCGGCCGGACTAAATCGAAGTTCGATAATATTTGTTATTGTTCGTTCAATTTTGAATCAAAAGAACATGGAGAAAAACAAACCGTTAGGACGGACAGAATTATAATTTATCAATGCACTTGCGAAGAGTGTCAGGGTAAAGTATTTGAAAATTGGACATGTCAACTTCTCGCATTCTTTTCATATAACTATACATATATTAACACAGAATTCCAGATATGTCTTACAGCAAATAAATACTCCGCAGAGAGCAATTGCAATGGGTAGGTCATTCAATCTATCTCGATATTGTCCTTCTCGCTTACGTATGATGCATGCAAACTGTAGACACACTGTTACGTTTGAAATGGAAACTAATTCAATGTGTAACGTAATTAATAACTTGGAATAATACGGGTTGTGTGTAGCTCATCGTAATTACCGAGTCATGGACTGACCCATGACTCTTCTCAGTTTATTCATCGATTAACGTATTTATACACAATATGACCGGATGACCGGAGTCCCCAGAGACGGAAGAGCTCCACCAAGTAACATCTTTTTAAAAAAGCTCCAGAAGCTCCTGGACGTCACAAACAAATAGTACAACTCAAGTTCTATCTCACAGTTTCTTAAAATATTAAATAAAAAACATGTCGTGTATAATTTTTGTTCGATAAAATTCTGAAATAGAAAAAGCAAAGCTTTTGTGAAACATTTCATTCTATTCTAAGTTACATCAAAATTAATCGTCAATTTAGATTTGACAGCTTGTTGATTTCTTATATGTGGATTTTGTAAGAATTTGTTGCAATTTTATCAAAAATATGGGACAGTTGAAAATTATCGTGTGGTGGACATAATTGCCCAGAAAGTCTTTTGAAAAGGCCAAAAAAGTCAAAGTGAAAGATTTCGAGATTCTGTTCTATTGTGTAACTGCTTGATGTTCTCTTTATATGTAGATATTCTTTTTTGCATAAACAATTGAAAAACTGGAACTGATTTTAAGTGTTAAAAATTCAAAGTGTAATATGCTAAATGGCAGGAATTTATGGACGAAAACTGGTACATCAGTTATTTGACACCCATAGTTTGAATTGTGTGTATTGCTTATGAAACAAATGTATACCCGGATTTTAATAACAAGGAAGAATTTACTCCACGGACTAAATTAACTGAGGCAAAAGTTCAGATTTCGCAGTATTTCAGAATACACTTCGGTTGACAAGTGTACGTATTCCTTGATGTCAAAATGGATATGGACTCATCCTCAGCCAATTCATTGTATACCTGCTAGATCTTTATAAATATGATGCAAGATGGAATGATATCCCCGGAATATCGAGTCTATTCAAGTCCATCATACAACAACTTCCTGATATGGTTTTATTGTCTGAACTATATCCAGATGTTATCAATTCAACTTCAGGCTCTGACCCCACAATGGCTCTTGAGAATCTACACCCTGTCATCCGTGATCTGACAGATGTCAAATGACATGAAAACCCTGAAATTTAACCATAATTATTGAACCATCTGTTCCTTGGACTTTAGTGGAACACATTGAATTTTTTGTCAATGACTTACAGTAGCAGTCTCGAATTGTCCAACCCATGATTAATTTTGCAAAAAACTTTTCAAGGAGAAAAATGAAGAATCACTTAACACTAGGAGAAGATCCTACAGTTACTGTCGACTCAATACTACATCCACATCTGTAAAATATTTGAAATATCGTGAAAGAAAAGCCTGTAGCCGTTACCGGACGAACGTCAAATGTTCACGTAATTGTAAAGGAGGATTATTATCCCGAGGGGTTGACAAGGCGTGGAGAGAAGAGTTCACAGGAAAAATTCAATGACTGACCAGACAAAAAGAGAAACTTTGTACGCGGATCCAAAGGATGTAGTCTTCATCTTTCAAACATTGCAAGTTCGGGATCAACTCTTCATGATAGCTGTTCCGTAATAACACGTCGATTTTTACATTCTTGTATTGTGTAAAGTTGGGATCACATCTCCGTAAGAATATTCGAAAGATATGCCTCCTCAAACCCAACCAAATCGTACCGTACTAATATTTTTTAGCAATGGATATCGACGGAGGTAGGGTCGGCGGCCGTTTGAATGATCAGATTGAAAACCCCAACCCCGTTCCGGTTGAGATAATACCGTATTTAAACCAAAAAAGAGAAAGGCTCGTGTACTTTTGAAAGTCGAAAGCAATAAGCCCGATGCATCCAGATGCCGAAGGAGCTGAAGGGTTTTCATCGTTTCCGAAAGAATGGCAGGCAAGTATTACGTATCAGTCATCTGCAACATTCCAATCAATAATTCTGAAGATGAAGTGCTATAGTTTTCACAATAGTATAAAATAAATAACCTAACTGGTAGAGTATGCGAATAATATTATGGACAATCCTAACCTATTTTAAATAATTGTGTACCGTATAAAAACAGCCAAGCAGGACCAGGACTGCATAGAAGATGACAAATTATACCATTTCACAAATCGACCCGGATTTTAAAATCACGTAGACACCACAATAGCGGATAAAATTAACAATAGGGAAATATGAGACACCAAAAAAGCTGAAAGTAGCTAAGTTATCCGAAAATTTTCTAAATCATGAGATGACAGAAATATTAGACAACGTAGAATTAACTTCTTGAGTCCAACCCGGATTCCACCTCAGAATCCGAGTCAGAAGTCGATTTGTACGAAGATACAACCAAAATGGCAACGAGAAAACAAAACGACAACCAGTTGTCGCGAAGGACAGTTAAAAGCATTTAAATCAGTACGGGCATATGGCAACTGCTGATAAGCTATCCGAAGAACAAATTGAATCTACCCTACTGCCCTCACTTAAAGACGTAGCAGAAGATTTTTTCAGAGACGGAAATATAATATCAGGCGTAGCAAAAACATTTGCTGACCAAAGCAAATTCTGTCTGGAAAACCGACAAATGAAAGCAGAAAAAAGTCATGGACCTTCGAACTGTACTAAGTAGAGGAGAAGAAACTGACGATCTGGTAACCGTATTTATCGACAAACTTAAGACGGATTACGTCATTAAGGACTGGCCGGATGGATTTGGCATGTGAATTTACCCATATTTTGAGCGCCGCAGAGCGCCACAAAACTTCAACTCCAACTACTATAGAGTTGGAGTTAGAACGAAATTTTGTGTCTTTTTCTTTCGGGAGTTGAGTTGTAGGATTTCAGAATTACAGAGTGTGTTTCGGAATTGAGTGGTACGTGTCGTGGATAGAAGAGAGTTGGAGTTGGGTTTTACGGGAAATGAATGAGACAATGAAAAAGGATATCTTGGCTCGAACATAATGTCGGAACCCGCTTTATAGCGGCTGCCTTAACTACAATGCTTATGGACCAGGAGTTGTAGATATGAGAGCAATGAATCAGGAAGTAGAGCTATCACCCCAATAATTCAGATTTCGATTCCCCGTATGAACTTCGTGGTAGACTGTTGTGAACCACTAATGAGGAATAGAGTTAAGTCCGGTCTAACGCCAGTACTAGAGGATCCAAAAAATTGGAAAATCATGTGCGGCATGACTAATGACAATTAGGCTCTGCAAAGAGACTTTGGAATTTATATGGTAGCAGTTGTAGAACTTCAGATAGCAATTCGTGAGTACTTAGTTCGTAGCGGCGAGTTTTGTCTTGTGTGTGGGAATGTGCTATCCACCTGCAGGTTAGAGAAAGGCGGTAGGTATTACGTACAGGATTAGGATATGGATTTGGTATGAAGGATATTGCGTTATACTGTGTATAATGCAATGTCCTAAATGTGTGATGTAGGAAGGAAGTCAAGTGTTAGTGTCAATATAATGTAAACATGACATTGGATCTTGTCATATAAAAGGCATGATCATTGAATTAATAAATAGACTTAATAGCATAAAGTCCAAACCCCGCGCATGATTTATTAATTACTCTACACTCCTAAATACGGATTATCTCATGCGTAACACAGGGTTAACCATCAGTGTATGCAGACGTCTTTTGATAGAATGTACACATTCCTTTTCCCTGACGAGGTATTAATAAACTGGCTCAGCAGGCGGACTGGTGTGTGCGGCCACTACCAGTTGATTTATTGCGTTATGCAGTTCTTGACTCTGCGTCTGCGTTAGCAATTTGAAACAAGATGATCCCAATCCTCAAAGAGAGATCAAAACCGAAGGATATGTTGGAATCCGTGATTAGACCTTCCAACCTGAAACTTCTGCAACTGTTTGAGTTTGGAAAGGAAACGAAAGACATTTTAGCTTTCCTTTCACGTCGTTTCGTAAATGACGAGCTAAATCTCATTGCCAGACATGTGTTAAAGAACAGAAATTATATGACCATAACGCAAAAAAAAACCGGTCACTCACGTGATTCCTGACGGTGTAGTCATATCCGTCGTACGTTGGTACCACGTAGGAAGGTTAGACAAAGTTCAGGATAGCCTAGAACGGTATATGTCGTCACGTGACGCGACGCTAGGGCCATGCTGCACTCAACACAAAAACGATGCTGACAAGAAAAAGAATCTCGTTCTTTCGGTCACACTAAAACGATTTGATTAATAATTTCCTTTTCCAATATTGCAGATTTAAAACTTAAGCTGATATTCAAAAAAATATCTGGAACACAGAGCAAATGGATGACAAAGGAATTTTAGAACTCCAATTGTTTTAAATCCGTGGGATTAGGCATGTAATGAAGGGGTTCGGAGCGACCCAACCCAGCATGTATTGCAACCGTAATTTTAAGAATAGGGTTTAGGTAATATAATAACCTCCTACAAAATATTTCAGACGAAAGTATAATTATAATTATATAGGATATGTTGCCTCTGCTTTTGTGAATCATTATTGCATTAAATAACCGACACTAACTCTGACTTTGCCCCTCTTTCTTACTCAAAATTGCAAAATACATAAAAACACTAATGGTGAAAATTCGAGAGTGTGAATTCTGAATTTGACAATCGGATAATAATTGCTGAAATACTGGAATCAAATAAATCACTAGTACATAAATATATATAGCCTCCCAGTATCATTATCATTCAGTCACCTTGGCTCGATTGGGAGTAGGGTTCGGAACGACCGAACCAAGCGTGAAAAAATACGTGTTACGGCAAAAAAAAATCGCGATCAATGTACAAGGGCGTCCAGCACTCCGGGTGGCAACAAGTCGATTTAAATCTCATGAGAAAACATGAACAAGACCCTTGTAGAAAATTTATCGCAATGCTACCTATGCGTGATGACTCCATACTGCCACCGCTTAACATATATTATATCCAAATTCCCCTGAAGAGATAAATCTTGGAGGTGTTCAGGAAAATGATACATGAAAATTTATATTTGAAACAACGATTGCAAAGGATGTTTTGGTGGTTTAAAACTATCTTTCCACCTTGACAAGGAGGACGGAGGAATTGTCCAGAGGTGGCAGTCACACATTTTCAACTGACAAAGGAACACCGGGTACTGCTGGAAATGTAAATACAACCACTTAAGCCACGAAAGGTGATCTTACGTCCACTTCAAGTGATGTACCTTCCTCGTGTGCCGAAAATACGTATCTCTCAACAAAATCAATTCGGGCTGGCTGATCTAGATCCCCCTTCACACAAAACCTACTTCTCATCTGCCAGGGCAATTTGGTCTAATGAAATTTGGAACATCGCACAATTATCATTTTGAAAGCGACATTATTTCGCTTCGATTTACATATTTTAATTAATATTATTAATTATATTTGAGCAGCTATTGGATTCGACATCATTTCACACTGACCTAGATATTTTCCACGTCACCGTTATCATCGATGGGTCCATGGCATTAATGGCTTACATCATCCATGCATGGCGGAGAATGGAACTGGGCAACGCAGATGCGTTTCTCACAGTGTCACTATGCCTAGGAATTTTGCCCATAATTATCCATTCATATACCCTGTTATGAATAATGTAGAGTTGACCAAAACTGATAACGTGTCATTCGTCACCAAGTTGACAAGCATGGCATGATATTTACAGGAGTATGGAGTATCCACAGCGGTTTAAATAGCTTAAAGAGTCAACATCCTCCACTGGCAAGCGTATATATAGATGGGCTGATCGAGGTGAAAAGGAACTGGCTGCCATTTATGAGGAACTAACCAAGCGACCGTCAGAACATAGTACAATGACGCGGTTACGCTAACTGCAGAGACAGATTGTCGTTGGAGAAGGCTTTCCAGAGGAAATGGGTCTTGATGAAATACACGTTCAGAAATTGCTTAAATATTTCGAACAGAGAAGGAACTTCAATGTCATGGAATTTTTCAGAGATGTCGGGGTATTCGCAAAAGAACATCTCGCGGATGGTCGAACAACACCTGGATCAAATCAACTTATCGATATCCAATTGCAATCCATTAATCATGTGTGTATCATGAATGATAGCATGTATCCTAGCGTATAACGATCGTGAAAGCCGCTTATTATGTGGCGGTGAGTTACAGAATTGTATATTTAATAAAACGGATGACAAACAAGGAATGCATGGACATATATTAGAGAACGTGATCGCTTTATCTGATTTCATATTCTTTGTTGTCAGATTTTGTGATATTCAATGTTGATTGAGATTTTATACAACATTTTCAATTTCTCTACAGCTTGAGGGAAGTGAACAAAATTTCGAAGCTAAACAAAGTGAAGCGCATCCCCGACATCTGAATTAGCTGAAATTGATTAGAATGTTTTTGTATCAGAATCATTTTACCTGACACGTACATATGCATCGTACTCATTTTATTAGCTTATTTCTAATTCCAGAAGTCAAGATCATGATGCGAAATCTTCTGAAGGGATTGAGCCGCATTCACGGTCATCGTGAGCATTATCCAGGTAATGTTCGAGTCAAAATTTAGGTCGGTGATTCCTTAATAATTATAGTCAGTGTTCTCATTCCCAAATTCATGAAACTCGGGTTTATTGTTTTTAGTTGGGCTACTTTTCCTTGGTTGTTGGATATTTCGGGTCAGTCAGAGGCTCAAATGCAACTGCAGTTCGTTTCAAGTCGATTTTACCGTTCCCCGGAGTGCATGCTAACGGCTGAGTTCTACGGACCTAAAATGGACATTTGGGCGATGAAATCTTCATGTACGATATGTCAAGCTTCCGCAAAAGCTCAAATGGTGTGTTAGAAGTAGTCCTCGAAAGTGTGATTTCTTGAGATATGCTAGTTTAGACTCCACATTAACCGCGAACTTCTGCAGCATAATGTTTAGAAATATCCGTAAGCACTACAGTAAATAGAGGATAGACAAAATTATTATTACGGCATTGAAGGTATTACTTCCACATCTATTCGAGTCTGGGAAGGAAAAAGTTGAAAGAGTACGACTTGTTTCTAACAATGGTATATCCTGACCACCGAATAAAGCGGAGAATATAGTTCGTGCCCCTCATTCCAACAGTTTTGTAGAACTGAGGGAAATTGAAGTGAGTGACGTAGTCTGGAATCGTTTCAAGAAGTTGACATGTTTGTTTAGACATCTAGGTGCGATTGGATTCGATTGGTAGGCCACTCTTCAAAAACTTAAGTAGTGCCAGAATTAGGATAGATTAGGATAAACTTGATGAAGCAAATAACCTTCGAAGTCTCGACGTGTTATCGCCACTTATTCGTCAAGGAGTAGACGACGATACCTTAGAATCAAGCTTTGCATTGGCAGACGAACTATTTACTAAAGCATTGGAGAAAGGAAAATTGATGGAAGTTTACAGACATTTATATAAGTTTAATTTGCACTTTAGAATGACTTTTGACGCAAGGTAATAGATAAACATAAATGTAAAAACTGGTTTGTAGATGTAGATGTAAATACACTAGCGTGAGCAAATATATTTTCGGTACATTTTCACAAGTAGTAGTACTCCCAAGTTAAATTTTGAGATTTTACCAAATCGTAACTTGGATTCAATCATAGTTATTGGTATTGACTTCATTTGCAAAAGTCTCTAGCAAGTGGACCTTCTTCGGTTACTTTCATTTGAGATAAGATAATTTATTATTTGGTTTTATATTATACTTTACTTTCAATCCAGGTTAATCATGGGTTGTCTGGACTGCACGGTTAGCCCATGCTTGTCTGGACTACACGGTTAGTCCTAGTTTGTCTGGACTACATCCATCAGAGGACTGTGCGTGTGGTTGGAAAGCTCCTACATATCCAGATATGTATTCCGTAAGGCAGACCTTCATTAACCTATACCTTAAGAAGGGTAGTCGTTTTCTGTACCCTCAGCCTAGGAATGATAGCCATTCCTGAACCGTTTACGTCAGGAAACATACATCCTATTGGAAGGATAACCGTTCCGGCAGCTTGAAGAATAGACCGTTCAACTAGACTTGGAAAACCTCAACTGCTACTTGCCGCGCAATGCTCTGGTTTTTAAAGTTGGAGAATTTCAGCTCCAGGGATTCCACCTCTGGTGTATTCGCTGGGATAGCTCGGCAAAGACTGATTGACCCGCTCCTACTGGCCCTTTTATACTTTATACCCTGTCCGAGACGCAATAGCTGTCCTCAAACCCATTTTTCTTTAACCCTCTACGGTATAGAACCACCTTTCCTATGAGATATACCTATAAACTACGATGGAGTCATCTGGACAAAAATCGCGCGAGTTCAAGAACATAGCAAGCGCACCCTTTGTACATTCCACACTGCACACTCACAGTAGACTGGGAAAAACACCCCAGAATGACACCGACTCTGATCAACTTTGAGCCGGACTACCTGGACAGCACCTGTCCACCCATCCATGGATACCCAGATGACCGGAAATCTGGCCAGTTAGCGTATATTCACCCGGTTAAATTAAATTTATTTAAGCTTATTTCGTCCGTCACTACATAAATTGTAGATTACTAACCAAAGTTCACTTGTTTCTAGTGTTGAAAACGCAGAATGCACGGAGTATAAGAGACGGGATGAAGAAGTCATTGCTAATTACAAAACTTCTAAAATATTGAAGCATTAGGTTAAAACGATTTGGTGGGCCTACGCTAAAAAGCAAGTTCGTAATTTGAAAAGAAACTTGATCCTGTGGTTATTATTCGAAACTATCGAGACTACACATATTAAAGTTGGAGGCAGTGTAGACCGTAAAGAGTTAAAACTGTCTTTATAGGAGGAAAATTACATAACACGTAAAGATGGGACCAACGTCAGATATAATGAGGATGTAATTTAACGTTGTAAGTACGACATTGAATTACAGAGATTCGGCTACGGCGTTCCATCATATCATGGTAAAAATTAGATGGAGGGCACTATGCATCTGCGATTTGGTTAATAAAAACACTGGTGGTCTCAATAAAGTTGCCTCAAATTGCGCTTCTTGTTGACCAAATTTAAAAAGCCAAGCGTCTGAACCGAATCGTACGATCACCAGTCACGTCACCATTGACGCCATGCCGGATAAGTTTTAGGTCAAAATAAATTTGTGATAATCGAATATTTAAGTGAGGAAGCGAAATTATCACCCAATACAATAATTTGTACTTCTTCCTCGATGGTGCTGCGAAGGCAATAAAAGTACAAGTTTTTCTTTCATCTGGACAGTTCAACGGGGCGCTCCTCGTTTGCCGCTTTGCAACCTTCAGTAACAGAATAACATTTTTTATAAACGGTAACGGATGAATTATTTTATGGGCGTTCTGAGACTTGCTTAGACATGAGAGGAGGACAAGTTTTAAAAAAGATCATTGCACTAAATGAAGCCCGTTTCACTTCCGCAAAATTATTGTTAATTCTGTCGTCTGGAATTTCGTTGCCGTTCGTAAAAACTCAAATTCTGTTCTCTGTTACCGTTTATAAAAAAGGTCATTGGTTGTAATTATCGTTAAAATAAATGGTAAATTACAATTGACGGATTAACTCTAGCCTGACTGTAACATAAATTCTTGTAACCACGCCAAAAAATCCAAGAAAAATAAACGTGTGTCTTTTCGTAGATGTATGTTATGTATGTATATGCGATACGTATTTGTGATGTAAATGCAGGAGTGAAAATAT
The DNA here is from genome assembly GCA_034694305.1 of Protaphorura glebata. Classification (NCBI taxonomy): domain Eukaryota; kingdom Metazoa; phylum Arthropoda; class Collembola; order Poduromorpha; family Onychiuridae; genus Protaphorura; species Protaphorura glebata. The sequence goes on along the minus strand of JAQFYE010001191.1, from coordinate 3,818 downwards.
CATGCGTGTATTGTGGTCTGCATTGAGCCATTGCTTTACCGGGGAATTTTTCGAAAATGTTGGATATGGAATATAAGGGTGCCAAATTTTAATTTCTGGGAATCGAGGTCAAGCCATGACCACTGCTATGAAGAGATAGTTCACACAGAAACCATTCCCCGTTTGAGAACCAATTTTTATTCCAAACCAATCAGGAGGTTAAAATTAAGTATCCCGAGCCAAACTAATATTATAGATTCGTCAGCAGAAAAATTTACGCTCACTGTTGGAAATTTTGAAACACACAAATAGTGTATGTTTAGGCATGATTATGAATTCTTCACATTATGTACTAATGCAATGTTCAGCTAGTAATGAGAAATCAGAATATAATTCGATCTGCCAACAAAATAATCAAATGCTCGGGCAGAATACTTGAGCCATTTAGTCGGCAAATCACGAGTATTTTATCATCTGCATATCATTTGAAAGGGAGTTCATGCTTTATTCTGCATCAAGAGGCACGACTGGGGATACTCCTAAAATTTTGCAAGTCTGAGATATACGCAGTGAAGTCATCTTTTCCATCCGCTCACTAAATTTTAAACAAAAAATGAAACTCAAATCGTTCAGATTATCTGATTCTTCATTCCTGACTGTGACTACAAAATCTAATAGTTCTAGAAGTTGTTCCGTAGCAGGATTTTTGTCGAAATTTTGTTCTTTAAGCACCTGCCGGACAGTGGCCGCATTCGTATTAAGAGAAACATGCTTGGTCACTTCTTTCTCAAAAACTTGGTTCCAATCCAAAGACTTCCAGTTTTTCATTAATTTTCTAAAATCGTTTGGCGAAAGAATGGAGAGAACGAGAAATTTCTTGAGCCAAAATAATTGGGAATGATCCTGACCACAATATTTCCCATTCGCAGAATTCATGAGCTTATTTCTCCAAATCCAAATGGCCGCAGAAGCTGGGAATTTTGTGTGAGTTAATTTTGCATCGTATATAACTAGGAAATGAATGACGGAAATGACATTCAAGCAAACGAACAGATAAAATTGAACATTATTGAATATGAATCCGATGGATAATTCATTACAGGCAGGATAGCGATCCATATGTAATTTCTCCAATTCGGTTGAAACGTACTTGTAAAACCTGACATTGCAGATTGGTATGTGAAATTGAAATCTAGGAAAGACTTCTTCAATCTCACGTGGTGCAAGAAAAATGTTATATACAACATGACACAGAATTCCACCGAGATGATTGACCCAAATTGAAACAAAATCAAACAAACAATATTTTGCAACATGTCCCTCGCAATAATTCCATTCTCTCCTAAGATGAGTACCCCGGAGAGTAAAGACTTTTGTCCAAATTTCAATTAGGTCAGATCTTATTGTTGGAACCCCGACTGGTGCATTTTCGTAGATCGGACGAATGATGATGTGGTGGATGATGGACATGACAACCAAATAAGAAAGATGGCAGAGACCAATTATAATGCCGAGGGTGAAATTGAACAGGATCATCCGGACTCGGTACACTGCGAAAGTCAAAATCAAAAACAAATTAATATTGTTCAAAATGTTTTAGTCTAACTCCGATTCTATTGTATCAGATAATTGTAAAGTCTGATGGGGCAATTAATTGCTAAGTTAAATCGTATGATTCTATGATCATGCTAGGAATTGCCACTACACCAGATAATTCCTACTTCTTTAATTGTCTTAATTAATCGATCCAGTGTTGATAAAGAAATAGGATAATTCTGAAATAATATCCGATGTAGTCATATTTTTGACAATTAGCATATCCGAGATAATGAACATGTCAGGTTTTGTTTACACAAGATCAGACCATATTATCAGATCCGATCAAGTTTAAAAACGTAAAATCGGATGCTTTGGCTTAAAAACTAAACTTGATAATTTAATACCTTGTACGTGTTATAACAGGTCAGAATATTTCTGACCAGATCTTGACATTGCGAAATCGAAAGTATGTCTGGAGAGCACGACTTACTAATAAATATCGCGTGGAAACAAAATGTGGAGAGCTTGCTGAAGATGTTGAACTCGGCGACATCTAGTTTGGAAGTGAAATTAGTATCCATGAAGTATTTCCAATTCTGGGCACTCAAGTAGCGAAGGAAAATGATGTCATACTGGACAGCCATCACGATGATCCCCACCAATCCGTATAATATAAGTGGGAGTCGGCTGACTGTAAAGTTTCGAAAAGTAATAATATTTTTCAAAATTAGTCACGCTCTTAAGGTATTTGTGACTCACAAATATTTCATTGGATTGGATTCAATTGGATACGTAATTCATACGTAAGTTAAGTCAATTGTGCGCTGGAGTTCTTTCCCTTTGCCCATAAAACTATCTGCTGTTTCAGTTAAGACTTAACTTAGATCATTTGTTCTAATTTCTTACGTGTTGCAAGAGAACATGCTCTTTCCTGATCTATTTCAAGGATTAATCCAAAGTATATTTTGAGGCCAGCCATTGGGAGAGCACGAATCATAGTGTTCATAACTGTTAAGTTGATGTCAATTATATTGTTTTTGTGTAATTCCGTAACTGCGATGCGTTCTTCTTGATTCGGCCAATTCCCACATTTTTCAGGTACCCTGTTAAACGTAGAGCGCTCCCGAAAATTTGTAACAAATTTTCGGTTTTCTCGGTCGGTCTCTCTTTTGTGAAGTTTCCTGTTTTACAATACAAATCACATAAAATAAGTCAAATCGATTGCACGCCGTAAACGGTTAATTAGGAACGCGGCCTAGTGTTTAATCCGGTTAGGTCGTCGGAAATTGACTTTCACCACTTTCACCGTAAACATCTGTGGAGAAAGTGTGAAAGGAGATAAAGGGGGAATCACGTATATTTAACTAATTCATAACGGTTTGATATTTAGGTCTATCTTTTAATCCGGACCAAAAGCGGTCAAGGTCATATTTTGACCTCACCAGAATTCGATTCATATAATTCTAAGTGTTCTGGTGACCGCTGATATCCCTCAATTCATTTCAAACGGGTCGTTAATTTTTAATAATGGTGTGATGTAAACTGTGTACTCACCACTCCACGTCGTGTACTCCCAAAAGTAGCAAAGAGAAATTCCACAACGGACGTTTAGTTTTACTGTTAGTTAAAAAGAAGTTACACAAATTAATAATTATGACCCTCCCGGAATTATAATGAGAGTTAGTTGGAGTATTTGGGTACAAGTTAATCTAGCGGCTCGGATAATGTTAGGGGGTGTGATCCTACAAACAGGTATGATTAGGTATCCTCGATTGAAGATGCCTTCCTCTACATGTCGCAGTTTCCCACTGACGCTATTTTTCTCCAATCAATTTAATAATTTCAATTATATCAACGGCTGTGTAGGGGGAAAGCAATACTATCTTATGAACCGCCTTTAGAAAGTTAGAGATTCATTTTGATGCAATATTACGAAAAATTATTCAAGGTTTAAAATTTTGAGAAAATGACTCTTTTTTGATTATAGTTTAAATCGTTAGATCAAAATGTATAAATACAAACTGGTTTCCTTCAGAATCATGTATAGCACGTAGAGGAAAGTCAAAATCTAATTAGCAAATAATATTCACCCTGTAGATTTGCCTCACTAAATAATCAGAGCCCAGAAAATTTGTATCCGGAGGTCAAACTAAACTGTAGTATTTCCTACGGTGTTGGCGGAGGTAACAAAATTGCACGTACAAAAACATGCCGACTTCAAACAGTATAAAAATCTTAGGAACCAAACAAATAACCTAATCACCCGCAGTCAAAACAAATATTTCACTTCACAGTTTGAC
>JAQFYE010001190.1:0-24917 GCA_034694305.1 Protaphorura glebata | reverse complement strand
GGACCCTCTGTACTGGTGGTGGGCACATAGACCACCTGTTAATAGTGGTGGTGGGCACATAGACCTACTATGTACTCTATGTATGCAACTTATAGCCAATTCCGCAAATGTCCAAATCTTAGAACAATTCAATTCCGTCAGTGAAGATAAACAATCAAATTGTCAAGTTTGACTTTGAGGTCGTCCGGAGATCTCGATTGCAACAAAAAGAGTCTCTAAACGTCAGCTTGCTCAAAATTTCCCAAAAAGGTCATTAATGATCCCACCACACCTATCTAGGTGACTGAGAAAGACAATTCGGCTGATGTGACAACAACATTGACCGTTTGGACAATTCCTGACCTTGGCACACTTTGGGATAATGGGGTGTTGGGAATGACCTTTCTTGCGGAAATTTGAGCAGTTGACCTTCAAACAATTCTTGATGTAGTAATTGACTACCGAAGATACTGAATTTTGAACTCAAAGTCAAAGTTGACTATTTTATTTTTAACCGTCGTTGACAGTTTTGAATTAAATTGTTCTTAGTTGGACTTGGACGAAGTTGACCTTGACCTCGACCTTCATTTGTCCTCTGACTTTCTTTTAAAGAAGGTCTGTGAAGTATAATTAATTTTATATGTGGTTTAGTGCTTCAAAAATTTTATTTCCACAATTTTGATCTATGGAGGAATTTCAGGCTGGCGGGTTTGACGAAGGACCTATGCGATGATTTGGTTGTCACGAAGTCCGATTCTGAAATTATGCAAGCCAAAGTGCAGTATACAAATTGATGAGTAATTTTGGTATGAAAAATTGGGAAAATTGACTGCAGCGAACTTAACCAAATTAAGGTTCTAAAATGTTATAAGTGAAAGTTCAACTTTCTCGAGTTAATTTTATATCATGTCGCATCATGGGAAACAGAAATTTTTACTGGGAATTGTATTGCTATCCGTGTGTTTTTTCTTCTGTGTGAATTATTCCGAATTGAGTATTCCGATGAGCCACACACGAAAATTCACTCCAAGCAAAATTTTGAACGGTTCAAGAGTGAATTTCAATGAAGTCAAGAGCTTGTCAACAATGCGTGAGTTTCCCTCTGTGAGTAGAATCCCCGAACCGGGGAAGTTGACGTTGGAAGAACGAAATCATATTCTGGACATAATCAACACTTACAATGTGGAACAAACGATTTACAACGCAACGCCCAGACATTCGGTCCACTGACAACAGAACATACACATTTGTGGTTGTCATCCAAGTTCATTTCCGTTTCGAGTATTTGGAATTACTAGTTCAAAGTTTGGCGGATGCTCACGGGATCAATGACTCTCTCATTATCTTCTCACACGATGTGTGTATTCCGCAGAAATGAATGCAGTCATTCAACAGATCATTTTTGCAAGAGTTCTCCAAATATTTCTTCCGATCATTCGTCAAACAGCTCCGAAGTGGTATCCTGGGAAAACGTGGGTGTGGGGTGCCAGGCATGGGAAAATAGGGAGTCAAACGTTAGCGAAACAGCATTGGTGGTGGAAGGCAAATTCCGTGTTTAATAAAGTAAGAGTTTTTCCAGAAATTTAACAGTAATTTGTAATTGTACTTGATTACATTTTGAAATTAATTGATACATTGAAACGGGAAAGGTAGAAGTGCGAGGGACATTCAGTTATGCATTAACTAACTAAATCCATAGAGTTAAAATTGTTATTTTCCTTTACAGCAGACTTGGGTCAATTACACTGGTAATTGTAGTTTCAATTACAAAATACAATTACAATTACGTAATTGTAATTAATTACTTTCAGAATCCCAGCTGTAAGTTGTAATTGTAATTAAATACTGATGAAATTGCGTGTAATTATAAGTGTAATTTGTAACTAAATTTATATTTTTTACAATTACTTTTACAATTACTTAAAAATTTGACCATCAAATACAAAGATGCAACTAGGATGTCTAAGATGTATCTAGCACACATAAAGTCATCATTTTGAGAAAGTAAATTGAATCATAATATGTAATTGTAATTGCATTTTCAATTACAATTACGTAATTGTAACTGTAATTAATTACTTTTCCATTTTTGTCCACGCAATTGTAATTGTAGTTGATTACTTTCAAAATGTTTCCATATATTTGTAATTATAATTAATTACAATCAGAAATGAGGGTGTAATTTGTAATTAATTACATTTTTAAAGTAATTGACACAAGTCCGCTTTACAGGTGAATGTAATCAAGAAACACGAAGGCGTGATACATTTCTTGGATGTGATTCCTGATTATGTACATCGCCATAATGAAGAAGCTGGAAGTGCGAATGCGGGACAACGATTGTTTCGGATGTAACGTTCTCCTCACTGGACACAGTTTCTATGGCGGGTTGATAAGAAATGCGTGGAAAAATGCGAAACACGATGTAGCCGTTGTGTCGGAATTGCATGGTAATGCTCTGAACCGCGGTTTGGCTTTCAATCGGACATTGTGGACCAAAATCAAAGCTTGTGAGAAAACGTTCTGTGATACTTTCAAGGAGACAAATTGGGATTTTTCATTGATTGAAGTCTCAATGGGTTGCATGAAGACATCAAGGCTCACAGTCCTTCCTGACACCGGAAGCTCCCAGATTATTCCACGTCGGGGATTGTGGAATGCATTACCAGAAAAACGTCTGTAACTCGCTCCCGCATGTTGTGACCATCAAGGAATACATCAATCTATTTTATCATGCCTTATTTCCTGAAGATATAACCGTTAGCCTCAAGTTCATCAATAATAAGGGACCCCGCTTAACAAGTCGTCGTCGTTGGACTAAGAATGATGCCAAATTGTGTGTCTTGCTTGGAGTCTAACGAATGCATCCTCACGTGTCCTCAGGTTCCTCTAATCCTTACAAATCAATCAAAAAAACTCAGCACTGTCCTAACGACAAAAAGTAGGCCGTGGTCAAATTGTTTACTGATGTGTGAATAAATCAATGAATATTCCTGGATCATTAATGGACGCGTTATTATTTTATTGTTGACAGACAAAATTATTTATAATAATTGATTCTCTGCATTTTGATCCCGCAGACATTTCTTGTCATTTTTGACAGTAAGTTCTGAATTATGTAAGATAATTCAAGGATTGTCCAAAGGTGTACCTTATAGTCTAACCTTACTATAATTTTAATTTTAGAATATTATAATATCTGTTAACTTAATCACAATTTTGCAGTATTTTGGCCGGAGTCAGACCTTCATAATATATTGTATAACGCAGGAGTCGCGTTACAGATAACCGAACAAAATTCGGATCGAATAATTTTTATAAACGGAAATGGCCGGAGAACGACGGGATTGACCCGGGTAGGTCAGACTGGATTGACCGGGGAATGACGGGATTGAAATCTTCGATGCGTGATTTCATCTCAGCTGCTGGATCTAATTATTTCACTGCTCCATCTTTTTATTTAACTCTGTTCCAACTATTTGATTAGCTGCGTAGTTAATTGCCACCCTTCTCTGTTTACGCGATTTTTCTGGACCAAACAGCTTCTTTAATTGAATCTTGGAATCCACATGCGTTCTCAGGATTTAAAGATGGATAATTCGTTTGTAGCCCAACCCGCTGTGAATGCAAAATCAATAATCAAGAACATATCTGTTGTTAAGTGAGAGACCATTTATTTATATATTTTAGCAAGAATTCAAGACAACTTGCAAAAATTGATTTAAAATGTTACATGTTATCTCACTGGTTGTATGAAATACGGACCCAACCATTCCGAAATTAGGGATGCGGAAATGACGAATACATTAAGACAAGTTAAACTGCGCAAGAGGCCTGTGTACCCGTATACCGTATTGTATCATTACTGGAATAAGCCAGGACCGTTGACAGTTGCACCAAATCGTGCGGTGTAGAAATAGACACGCCAAACACTCATCGTCAAAATTAATTGGCTTTTATTGTTTCATTTTTGGGAGCACGGTTATTTTCCCCTAAGACATTATGGTATTTAAGTTAAGATGATCTAGAAGACATTTAGACACCTTGACGCAATCCTCCCATAATGTTGATATCTAATAGACATAGACAAAAGTCATTTATGACTAAAATGGTAACGGCTATAGTTGTGGACGTCAGGTTGTGTGCATGTGACGAGAGTGTTAGAATAATCCGTTCCATGAAAACCTGGCACATTTAACACTGTAAAACTTAATGAAACAAAATGTGACCCCGTGAAAAAATTTAATCTTATTTACTACAACTCAAAATTGAAAGGTTCAAGTGGGGTCTTTATTTATACATTATAGCGATACCGGTCACAAAAATCAAACCAAATGAGACTCCAACTATTAAATATGGAATCCAAGCCGCATTTGGAGAATCTTTCGAATCAGAGATATCAATTGATTTAGGATCAATTAATTTTGTCGTATTAGGAGGCATTTCGGCCTTGAGAATGTATTCGATTGAGCAATTACAAATTAGAGACACATCCGGATCAATTTCGACATTTCCGAACCACTGATCAATCCATTCATCACCAGCCCAGAGCCGACAGTCTTTTCGGAGTGTCAAACTCTTGAAATGATGTTGAGGATGAGACGTCGGGATAACATCGCCTGGCAACATAGACAAATATCCGAGTGGGCATTTCCCGCAGAACCGGTGCTGATAACCCCGCCCACATTGTCCAGCCTTCAAAATGTCTTCGGATTCATCGACACAGTCTGATCGAAACGGACACTCATCATTGAGCCATTCACATTGGCAGAAAACTGATTGTACGGTATTTGTTTTGTTGACCTTAAAGGGTTCGTATCCATCGTTCAGAAGGTCACATCCAAAATTCTCATTCGTACAAACCAAAAATGCGCAGCCCCATTTTACTTCCACGGTTAGGCTATAATCGCCGGAATGAAACTGTTCCGAGGCGAAATTCGTGTATCTTGAATAAGATTGTTCACCATTTTGAAGTAAGAAATTGGCACGATGATTATCAAATTCAGAATATAAAGTTAAGTCGGCGCAGGGTGGTTCCCCCACTCTCGACACTGTCGTCGGTAAAAATTTCCCATCAGTTTTTTGGCAATTTAGAACAATAAGTACGGTCAAGATTGTCAAAATCTTGCCGGCTTGCAGTCCAAGTTCTAGAGACATTTCGACGTCAAAAATCAAAGTCAAAGTCAAACGGCACCAAATGTTTTATTTATTTATACGTTTGTATAATTATTATTATTAAAATAATTATTATTTATAATAATTATTCGTCAGTTACGTATGTATTTACGCTTAAATGCTCTTACAGTCCAGACACACCCGAGCTTTTACACAAGCAATCAATTACTGAATTTAATTTCAGAACGGTTTAGTGTAATTTGAGAGGCAAGACCGGATGTGGATGCGGCAGATTAAATTATCTTATACATATAAAAAAAGTTTCTCAAGAAATTTTAATGAAGACTCGGAGGATGTCACAAGATAAGGGAACGCGAGATCAAACTATACGTATAAATAGAACGAATGAACATTTCCGAGGAAATATTAATTTTGTGTACGCAATTCCTGCCCACAACAATGGAAACAAGTACGCATACTACAAAATGAAGATAAAATGAAATGTACAGGGTCACACATAATCTTTAGTGACAAAAGGTGAGATATTTATTTTGTAGAGAATTTCATAGGGAGCATTGGAATCTATTCCACTTATTATATCCAATGTGCGTAGTGGCGCTGACGAGTAAGAGTTTAAGTAAGAAATGGCATGAAAAGATCCACAAAAGTCGGGTTTTCTTGTCAAAGACATGCCAAAAATAATTTGTTTCGAAATATCCACTATGCCAACTTTTTTTATATAATTTTATGAGTTGGGGTTAGATTGGCAAAAACCTATTGGCGAATATTTTGACAAACAATTTTGATGATTTGTGACCCCCAGAACAAAGTTTGCAAATCAGAAGATGATGATGTAAAAGCTGGGAACATGAAAGATGTATTCAAAATCAAAGAAAACTTGAAAATTGGAGTAACAAAATAATCACTGGTGGCCAGGTACAAGTCGAGTAATTGTTTGGATCCATTTCTTGAAAGATGAGAAGGTAAACTTATGCGTTCGCCGTTAAGGTTGTTCTTGACTTGTCATCTGCTTCGTATATCCCAACGCAACTCGATTTTTCGAAGTTGGAGAAAGTCGATGTTTCACTGGCAAGGGATTTTGGATAAAAAAAAAATCAGATTTTCATCTTCATGCAGCACGAGAATACGTGAGCTAATGACATTTTTGAGGGTTTGGGACAAAGGTCTTTCAGAAAAAAAAGGTTTGAACAAAATCGGAAAGAACCACCTCAAATAGTTACCTCGTTAGTTCATCATCTCGTACACTATGTGTGTTTGAATGCAGCGGTTAGCACTCTAATGGGAAAACAAACAAACAAAAAGTCAAATTGGTTTAAAAAAGCTTTACAATCATTACCCAATATACAAACCATACCCAAAGAAAGCAGACACATACAAAAGACGTGCCCAAGTGGGTCGATAGTACTTTGTGTTGATCAACCGATTTCATGAAAACGTTGTATAAGAAATGAGGGTTTCGTGTCCAAACAGATTGACAAGACAATCCGGGAAACCACGCATTGTTTCTTCAGTCTGTCACATTTCGAATTCACTCATTGGGTTCCATTGTAAAATGATATTATCAACACAGTTTGCGGATTTCTTATTTGTGATATTTCTTTACATCCTCCCAGCCATTATTTTTTCGTGACTTGAGGTGGGAGCCACTTACAAGCTTTTTTTATATTTGAAGTATTTGGTTAAAACTCCAGAGTGTAAAATAAATATGCGGTTAGAAAATTTATTGTATATTTATTAAATTCTTATTTCATCTGAAATAATTATGAATTGAATGGAATATTTAAATAACTTTGCATCTGAAATCAGACCGAATCAATAAAATTGAAGTACAGAGGTGATATCAGGAGTAGTGAGCACAAGTACAATCGTTTTAGCTTTACACAACATTCTGGTTGATTGCTGTAATTTTTTGAAACATTGCAAATCTTGTGAAATGTCTTTTATATTCTTGACTTTATATTTTTGCTTGAAGTGTCTAATCCTTGAATACTCTAGTAAGATATGAGTTTCGCATGTCGAATTGATTTCTGATTAAACATTCAAATTACTTTCTGAACGTCTAATTAAATTAATTCATTCCGCCTGTCGTGTTAAGGTTCACGGAGTTGGCAGTTTGGGTCGCAATATTGTGTTGGTCAACAACCAAAGGACAGATATCGGACAACATAATTTCTGCCATTAATTTGAAGCCGGGGAAAGAATTAAACAATGAAAGAGGTATCTGATTGGACAACGGATGGATATTACACAATTTATTTAACGCAAATATTATTTTGTCACCGATGTTCAAAATTTACAAGTATATTTTAAATTGGAATCAGGTATTCATCCATTGGACCCGTTGAGCCGGAATGAAATAATTCAAACCGTGGAAATTATCAAGACAGAGTATTCAAGAAAATGGGTCTTCATAATCATTGGACTTAGAGAACCACCCAAATCAATTCTATTCCCTATTTTAATGGCTGAAAACAATGGAGTGACATCACGGTACAATTCACCACCCAGGAAATCCATCGCTATTCTATATGACACTTCAAGTGACACATCTTATGAAGCAATTGTGAATCTGAACACAAAGAAAGTGGAGACTTTTGAGAAAGTGGTAACTCCAATTCCATTCTACTCAACTTCGACTTGGAAGAAGGTGATTCATAACGATGAGAGAGTTAGAAAGCGAATTCAAGACCGAGGTTACACAATGGACACGGTTGAACCCACTGTAGTGTAAGTATTTGTGCTGGTCATGACGGTACGGTTTGGTTTGCTCTGTAATTATTCTCTGTCAGAGAAGTCGTTGACTTTATATTTGACCTTTTTTGGATTTTAGAGGGAATTCCTTCATAAATGGTGGAAAGACTGAGGTCCGTAACATTCAATATTTTGGGAGAAATTTCAAAGGAGACAACGAAAACGCGCATCCATTCGATTTTAATATCGGTGAGTTGAAGGGACACTTCCTGAGCCAAAAATTCATTCTTTGCATTCCATGTATATGTTCGAAGCTCATTTGTTTTCGCAGATTCATTTCAGACAAGGTCTCGCTATTTAGTATTTTGTATTACAAACGTGACCCGATCTGGACAAGTGGAATCTCATCCATATTAAATTCTCACAATTTTGAACTTGCAGTATATGATATCAAGATGGATGAGATCGTTTCAATAGAAGACCTTCCAGTCCATGACCAGTTCACAGCACGCGATCATAATGACGGGGTCACCGTTCCACATCGTCCTGCAAATTTTGACCCGACGTTACCAGGTTTTGGCCCAGGTCGGGTTCGTAATAATGTAAAACCACTGAAAGTAGAGTTTTCAAATGGTCCAAGCTACACTGTAGAGGGACATCAGATTTCATGGCAGAAATTTAAATTTCGAATTGGGTAATTTAAGAAAATGAAAACAGATCTTCAGGGGATGTCGAATTTCTGAGTAACGATTTGTTCTTGATATAGAACCAATTTCAAAGAAGGACTTGTGCTTCACAATATTATTTACCAAGATGGCGGAAAAGTTCGACCGTTATTTTACAGGCTGTCTTTAGCGGACATGTCTGCTTTCTATGGTGACCCTAGACCGCCACATCATCTCTATCAGGTCAAAACTAAATAACATTTTACTATTAAAAGTCACTCTTTTTGGTGTCAATTCAAATTGAATTTTTTGTTAAATTATTATCTTACTTTTTCCTGAAAACCTCAACGTCACCCAATTTTTGATGTTCTGAATATTGTAGCCTCTGGACGAAGGAGAATTTGGAATTGGACGATATTCCAATTCCCTTGTTGAAGGTAAAGACTGCATCGGATCACCAACCTTCTTCAATATGACAACACATAGTGGAAAAGGATCCCCTATTGAAATTCCAAATGCCATTTGTTTGACAGAAGAAGATGATGGGATTTTATGGAAGCATACAAGTGAAACGACTGGGAAAGCATTCATAGCTCGATCACGTCGACTCACACTAACTCAAATCACTACACTTGGAAATTATGACTACATTTTAATGTGGCATTTTTATCAAGACGCTTCAATTTCATTTGAAATTAGACCCACCGGGGTAATGTGGACCCAACTTCTGGCCAAAGGAGCAACTCCCTTTGGTTTTGGCTCAATTGTATTTCCTCAGGTAGACGCACCATATCATCAACATGTCTTGTCCATTCGAATTGACCCAATGCTAGATGGTCAACAAAATACTGTTTCAACATTGGACGTTGTTCCCGTACCTGATGAGGCGGGTTCCGCCAAGAATTTTTATGGGAATGGCTTTACTACCAAGAAAACCATTTTGAAGACTTCTGGACAAGGCAGGACAAATATTTCACCGTTTGCATCTCGAGTTTGGAAGATTTCAAATGATGAACATTTACATTTGTACACGAATGAACCGGTGGCCTACAAACTAGTTCCAACGAACACGCCGCCATTAATTGTCCAAGATGGATGTCTACTCGCAGAACGCATTGGTTATTCCAAACACTCCATGTGGGTCACACCGTACAAAGACTGGGATATTTTTGCTCCAGGCAGGTATTTCAATAAGGATGGTTTACTGGAAATGGTCAACGAGAATGAGGGAGATGACATTGAGAATAAAGACGTTGTCCTTTGGCATACTTTGAACTTTGTTCATATTCCAAGTGTTGAGGATTTTCCAGTCATGCCACAAGTGTAAGTCATTTCTTCACTTATATATGTACCGTCTCTTGCAAAATGATCTACACCCCACCCCTTTGTTTATAATTTGCTGTAAACAAATTGCGAAATTATGTTAAGGTCAAGTGATTTAATTTAATTGTGACACTGTGATGGTGAGCTATTGAATTGATTCCAATGACTGTAATATATAAAAGTTTTTTGTCACTATGGGACCGACAATTACGGGGGGTACATAATTTTGCGTACTTGAGTGGTTCGATATATAGGGAGTTCCGTTCGTCCAGATTGGGAATGTAATTGTAACTCAAATTTTAATATTTTTAGGCACACAGGATTTATGCTCAAGCCGTGCAATTTCTACCTTGGGAATCCAGCATTGGATGTCCCTCCTCCTTAATTCAAATATGAAATTATATTCCTTGTTTATGATAAGGATTCCTCATTTTATTCCCAGAATTGTATTTGCAAACTTGACATTCAAAAATAAAAATGTATCTGTTTTCTGATGTCGTTGGACTATAAGTACAGTATGTATTTATGGGGCACTAAATCAGGAACCACAATGGAATACTTCGTTGGAGTCACTAGTTCAAATTGTGCGCAGATAATAAATTTAATCAAACTGATTCTAATAACTAGAAAATCGGTAATATTTTGAGACTTACCTAGTCAGTAATGGAATTTCATTAATAGACAGACCTCTCGGGAATAAATAAAACTGACTCACCCTTTAAATTATTATTGTCAGAAAGTTTTGCTTATTTTGAAGCTCATATTTAGTGTTCACAGCTAATACGATTACTACAGGGTGACTAACATGTATTGTCGCCATTGTATCTCAGAATCCACAATAACCCACAACCAAGTAGGCTACTTCGTTGGAAAGATCAGCTCAAATGGGATCTCAGGAACCACATGTCAGCTCAATCTGAAAACGCGTTTTCGCGCAGCGTGCGAGCGAAAATAAAGAACAAGTTTTTGACGTTTTCATCGGGTCGTTTTTTCATGCTATTCTGCCTAATAAGCCGTGAAAAATTCAAAATATCGGTAAGCGAACTTCACCACCAAATTCCCATGGATTTTATGAAAATTTTAAGCCATGGGTTGACAATTTCTGAGCAAGTTGGGTTTCCCTCAAAATTTCATTTCCCGATGGAATTTGCACGTTTTCAAAGAAAGCGAGATTTTGAGGTTGCATCGACTTTCTCAGAAGTTGTCGACATATGGGTTAAAATTCTCTTAATACATAGACATGGGAATGTAGCGATGAAGTTGATTTGTTTCGATATTTTGAAGTTTTCACAGCTTTTCAGCTCGGAAAGCATGAGAAAGCGACCGGAAAACGTCAAGAAGTTGATTTCATTTATTTTCGCTCGCGCGCTGCGCGAGAATACGCTTTCAGATTGAGCTGAAATGTGGTTCCTGAGATCTCATTTGAACATTTTGAACTGATCTTTCCAACGAGCTATCCCACTTGGTTGTAGCTATTGCAGATCCTGAGATACAATGCAATGGCGACAATACATATTAGTCATGCACCCATAACACGAACAGCGCGATGTCCAATTTTCCGGGTCAGGTCAACGCTGTTGCTGTTGTTGAGCCTTTATTCAAGAAGCCCTTTGAGAGGGGGACGCTGCAGCACATGTTTGACCTCGTCAAAAACTCCAAAAAACCGACGTTACTGGATTCTTAGGGAAACGGAAAATAGCATATTATGGCTGACCTCGGTCAGTCATTCTATAAAAATCCGAAGTATCCTTATTGTTTTCTTTATTAAACACTAAACAGTCGGCGGTTAAATATTTTTCAAAAAACTCTACGAAGTTAATTAATTAGTTAATTATGAAAGCGTTTTTCTATTTGAAAATACCATAGCATATGGTTGAACTCTCTCAAGAATTCCAACAAAATTCGACGAAATCCTATCTGTTTTTTATGAAACTGTCGACGTCAGTGAATTGCCATTCTGTGCTCTCCCGCGGCTCATTGAATGCATCAAACATTTTCAACAGTATCCGTCCATTCAACCGTCACCACAAATGATTATGTCTCAAAGCCGTCTAAAAGATTGTTTCTCCGTCCTCTCCAAATCGGCGATTCCAGCGAATGTGGTCCAAACAAAAAGAAAATTTTGCTCCGTTGTCTAAAATTTTGAAAACGCCATCTTACCTAAGAAATGTTCTAGACCTCTGAATTTGTAAGTGTACTGTATCAAAAGAAAAATATATTGTGTGGATATAAAATTATCCAATCCATGGGATTCAACTCAATGTTGTGAATGGAAATAAAAATGTATTAAAACTGCGGTGTAAATTAAGATTTCGTTTTTATCTTAGTCGAGTACGCACTGTAGTTTAGTCATACTTTGACCTTGAGGTCAATAGATCAATCTAATATATATTATGCTTATATTTTTCAGAATTGCTTTGCACAAAAATAAAATTTCCTGTTTATATAGAATCCTTTAGAATTAAACGTTACGTATAATATAGTATATGTATAGTAGTTAGTTATAGATTTTGACGTCCTCCGCATCAATTAGTCACTAATGTGTAGCCAAGTTTAGTTCCGAATGATCGGGTCAGTCTTCCATCCACAGAGCGTCGTCTGTCATTTTTCCTGGGACCGCCTCTATAAAATAAATAACGATTAAACAGAAAAAGAAGCAAAATAATACAATGATTCTATAAAATTGTTATGGTAAATGAGAACGTACATTTTTCTAAATCTGGCAAACCACTGAAGAGGTTAGCAAGGACTGCACTGTCACCTGACTTCAACATAGTTTCATCTTTGTCTAAAGCTGGACCGAAATATTCCGTCTAAATTATCAGAGAATTTACAGTTCGAACTTTCGATTAAAAGAAGTACTGAGTTGGTTTATCATTTTATATGTACAGGGTGATTCATAAGGTTATCAATTTATGTAGCCTGAATTTAAATGTATCAAGCGAAAGTAATATATAATTTTCAGGACTAAAAAAGTAATGTCCAAGACTTACGGACCACCCTGTAAAAATATGAAAAGATGAGTACCTGGATATCTTCAGTAATGTCATCCCCTGTTAGAACTTGACCTCGTCCAAGGTCAAATGAAACTCTTCCCAATGGATTTGTAGTCAATTTTGTTGTTGATTTGAATTGACGATGACTGGTTTTCAGGAGATCCATTAGTTTCTGCGAAATTGTCTCTGCACTGGGACTTGCGACCACTCGAAGTTCTCTCTTGTCATGTTCGACGCCACCTAACCTTCTCTGTAGGAAAGGAAACCGCAAGTTTGATTTCAGAAACTCCCGGGTTCCTCTTGAATTCCGATTCCATAAGCTTCCATAGTCAAAATCTCGAAGCTTTTGTAGACAATTATAGGCACAGTAAGATCCAAAACCAACTACGAGTAGAATCCCAGTGGTAACAGCTAAATAAATATTTTTGTTTAATGAAAAGATTAGTTAAATTTGAATTATTTATAACGTTTCGTAATGCAGAGGTCCTTATCAAACTTGAATGATTTTTGGGCCTTACCCCTTCATCTTACTAGTAATTATAATACTCCAGCATTACTAATTATTGGCTTAAGTACGCGTTCGCAATTTATATGAATAAAATACACTATCCGAATAGGAACTGAACACGTGACAAAAGAATGGAACCTCAGATCGGTTTTTAGGGTGAGTAGGATGAATTAATGGTAATGACTCACCTGTACACTGAATAGCAAAAATGAGTCTTGTCCGAATATCGGACTTTTGCTGATCTCCGGTCAGGAATTGAAATAATGGCAATGCAATGAAAGGTTTTGAAGGCAATCTGTGTTGAGGTACAGAATATCCCAACTCATTCTTCTCTGGCTCAAAGTTTCCTCCAAAGAAACTCAAAATCTAAATATAAAGTGAATATTTCAGAACGAATACCATAATTTAGCGATTAGAAGCCCGGGCTTTCCGGTTTATGTCAAAAGTAACACACTTTCACCACTTTCTCCGTAAATGTCATTGGAAAATAAGGAAAAAAGATCCAGCTTCTATTCGAACTCGATCATCAATTCGGACATTTACGGCAAATATGACCTTACGTAATTTGGACCCAAACACATACCTCTGCGTTGAAAGTGAAAGAAAAGACGGGAGCTGAGCCTGTCATTCTATTTGGACTTCGGTTTTATCCAAATGATTTATTGATTTCGCCATATTCGGATCGGATTAACCGTCTTCTCCAACGTTCAGCTCAAGTTGAACTTTTGAATTATTCATGTCCTAAAAACATTGAATACAGTGTGGTTCAAACTTTGTACTCACACCCCTTCGAGTTACCTGATAAAAGTGAGATATACAAACAATACATACTAATAATAGAGAACACTGTTTGTCTGACTGTCTGTCCATGTCCCTCGATCGCCTTCCAAACTACTGACTGGACCAATGTTCATGAGTGATAGCATAATTTTTTTTTCGAGAGACCATTACTCAAAATACAGGTTATGTCGTATGTTGATCTGACCTTTGACCTCTGGTCTAGACAGGCGACCTTTTTGAAAGTAATCCGTTCGAACAGGACATGGCTTATGTTCCAAAGTGCTGCACAGTAAGATTCTATACCGAAAGTCATCCCGAGAAGATTAAAATGCATGGTTGACCAACTATTTTAACAGAATCTTATACATATGACTTGACACCAAATTGGATTTTGAGATACTCCTTGTTCATCGGTTCAATTTTAAACCATCTCCCGTTTGGCTCGGACAATCCGTTGAGCAAGGTAGTCAAATTAAATAGATCTAAATCATTTCGGCACATCCAGTATACAGGGTATTCCCGAAAAAGAGCCTGATTGTTAGTTCATTTTTTCGCATGGGTACAAGAATTTATGTTACAGTCAGTTGCATCATAGTTATTGATATAATGGGGCCCCTTTGAACGTAAACAAAGTCAAAGGCGAGTTGCACTGAAAATTGAAAATCAAAGATTCTGTATTTGTTTCTCCTTCAGCAACTAGTATCTCTTCAATATATATTTCTTTCTCCGAAATTGAAAATGTCAAAAATTTAAATTCTACTGCGACTGTACCATAGATTCTTGTATCCAAGCCGAAAGACGAACAAACAATTGGTCTCTTTTTATAAATATACCCTGTATATCGGTTTTTTCTGGTAGACAAATTGGGCAAAATTGTTATGTACTAGAGCACTGGGTACACAAAAATGACCACATCAAACTTAATATTGAAAATGCTATTTTTGTGAAATGTCTTATTTTGTTCTCGTTCGATTCGGACCACTCGGTATAATTTTAAATTATAGATGGTATTTGTAATCCCTAACTTTTTTTAATGTTGTCACGCTATGGTTGCTGTTATTATGTCACTCATATGCATTTCAGCTTGCCATTGCCATTATGCATATTATCTTTGTGCTAACGAGGGAAGTTCCATGCGGTCAACTCTTCTATTGGGCTACAAAAATTAATACCGTTTTCGGGAGTTAATGTATGAAAATGCACATAATTATACAAGTGTGTGTGTATTTTAGTCGGAAAATCATTACTCTGTGTAATTATATTTAATCAAAATTCAATTATTGCCCTTAATATATGCATAGTTATGGTCTTTACTAATTAATAATTACTAATTAACTAATCAATTTTATATATTTCTACGGTTTCTTGAAAGAGTTGAAAAATTGCATCTCAGGTACATCCCTAGTAAGTGAGGAATTTGACATTCTGATGTTCGTGCAATCTATGTGTGCGAATTCTTAATTTTTTTTACATAAATAAATAAAATTAACCGAACCTTTGTCGTATTCTTCCATGAATATGTATTTTTTAATTTTGACAATTAAACGCAAACATGACGAAATAAATTGCATGAAACCAAGGACTTTTGACTTCACAACAACTACTGCAAGGACGAACTAAACTCAGACGAAGTATTTTCCCCTCGTATTATTCCGTATCTGTAATTCACCGATCCGAAAATCAATTCATATCATGTGACTCTAACTCTTCTCGCACTGTCAATTCACTATTTACCCGGGTATCACATAGAATAAGAAGAAGTCAGAAACAGACGAAATTCTATGACTCGAGTTCTGTACCCGGGTTTTCTATCCATGCAATTTTTTTTGTTGGTCATTTTTCACAGTAGTGTTTGGTTGTCGCAAGTTCTCAGCAGAAACAGTCCGTTCCACCAGATTAATACTAATTCAGACTTTGCAATTGTGTATATTATTTTATTTATTCTAAAATGAATAACCGGATTATCATATATAAATATTTGCAAGAAATCATTACAAAAAAAAATCAATATTAAATTGAATTTAAATTATTTTAAAAGCGGGAGGTGGTATTTTTTGGAAATAATTGTAGTAAGTCAAGTAATTGTATTATAAATTGATTATCCCTGGAATGATGGTGTGGAGCAGATCCCGGAACAGCATTTCTGATTTCCAGGGCATTGATTGTCGTATTGGCAACGAGGTCTCTGCGTCGTTGGTCGAGTTGTCGGTCGGTTTCCGCCTTGTTGACCACTAGTGCCGATGGGGTAACCACCACCTTCATAACAAACCAAAATTATCAGTCAGATTATAATGCAAAAAATTAGGTACAATTTCAATTTGACTTATTCGTATGTACCGAAACTGGTACTTCCAGGGCTCCCACCAAACTGTGGTCTGTAACAATTTCCTGGTTTTGGTCGAGTGTTTGAACCTGGAGAAAATAACGATAATTTACGTAATTAACAAATCAATTTAAGCCAGGCATTTTGTAAATATAATCAGAGCACTGGGGCTTAAGAAAACGCATGTTGGTCTTGTTAAGGGGCGGGGCAAATTAATCCACATTGACTACAAGTTAGTAACCTTAAAATTGCACTACCGGTCGGTTAGTTAGTTAATTGTTTTTATTATGGTCAAGAACATCAGTCTGTACTCTTATAAACATTCGGACCGTATCCTTGACGCATGATTGCGCATTGAGACACACTTTAAGCAATCCAAAGAGGAATGGAAGCGTAAGCATTGGCTGGTATGCGTACCTCCATGACCTGGCCATGGCCACCCGGGCAATGGGATGAAATAGCGCTGACCTCCTATGCTGTAAGGTTGTCTTTGCGGGAAGTTGTTGTTTGCATAACCCTCACCTTGAGCTTGACGACGAGTCCGAACAAAACTGGCCAATGAATCCTCCTGGATGACTTGTGAATTCTCTGGATTGGATGGAATTGCTGGTTGAACTTCTGGACTTTGATACTCAACTGGAACTGGCATTGGCAGGATCTGTGGTCTCTGCTCTGTTTTATTCAATTCTTCTGGTGTGACCCCATATGGCTTATGGGCATCGGCTACCACAAAAAATACACAGCAGGCCAATAGGCTCACGGCCAAGTCTACACGACTCATTTTCTGAAATTTTGGACAAAAATTATAATTTTTTAGGATTTCGTTTCGAAAGAAAAATCTTACTAAACCAAGAATAATTTTGTTGATTATTGAGAAAATAAAATAACAATATCCCTTTTTAAATATTAATTTCGACAATTTTTTTTAAATTCTTGAAATATTATTTAATTTTTTACCACTAATTTTTTACAATTTGGAGTTTTTTAATAATTGTTTTAGTCAGAATAAAAATTATTTTCACAAAAAGAAATTATTTTTTGAATGTTTCAAAAATTCGGATATTTAGAGACTTTTTGTTTGATTAAATGAATTTACCTTCAGTTGAAGTTTTGCAAAATATAAATATGAAAATTGTAAAATTCGGTAAAATATGGCACTTTATTCTCTGGACTTGTTTCCTCAGGACTCTGAAGTTAGATGACCAAGGATGTTCCAAAGAAGTTTAATTTATATGTTTGAGAGAAAAACAAATAATTAAGGTGGGTTACATAAAAAACGGTCTCACCTTCGACTTGGACTAAACTACGCCAACGGATGGGCATTTTTGTTATTGATTTTTAAATTCAGAGAATTTTCTAGGGAGCAAGTCAAATATTTAAGTGCTTGGTTGTTGACGCAAGACATGACTAATCTTAAGCAAGCAGATCCATGCTGTCTAGTTCCTACAAATCTGTAGATAGATAAATATCCGTGGAAGTCATTCATTCATTCATCATCCTTTTTTTAGCAATTGTGTGTGTATTACTTGTTTAACTAACTTAACTTAGCACGTAATCAATACAAATTAATAGGAACTCGACTTCTTTTTACGTCAGTATGCAGAATATTATGTCATATTCTTAGCCCAGTACAAATACGCAACACGCCATGCAAAATAATTCCAGGATTTATTTGCGCTCGATGAAATATGCTACAGGGTGAGCCAGGAAAACTTTTACGCTTTGCTGAGTTACCAATTTATAATATATAGTGTTGCTTATATTCTTGTACTCATTGAATTCCTTACATTTCAAGTATTTGCAGAAACAAGCTATCGATCGAACGTCATTGCATGGCTACATTCGAAAGAAAAGCATTATTTCCATGTGTTAAAATCCATTTTTCTGGCATACCCCGTACGACCTCGCAAGTTTATTGTGCAAGTTAAAGTTTGATTCTTTTACGTGCGTCTAAATTCGACGAATTTAGTAGAAAATCCATTACAAGTCTTCAATCAATTCATCGAACTTTTTCAGGATTCCCTTACTTAGCAAGTCACACTAACATCAAGGAATTTTGCAATACAAGAAATTATCTTCCCACGGAAATGTATTCACACCTAACTCCTTGGTCGCCTTATGTTCCAGACACACAATGGATCCACGGAAATGCGAAGAATTTGTAACATTGGAAAAATCGTTGCAAGTTGCAAGCGGTAGCGGATTAATGTATACGGCGTAGGCGCACGTAGTTAACATTGCTTATAGCTTATCAGGATAATGAATTTTATAATTATAGTATGAAAACCCACGTGTGAAATCATCTCTGGAAAAATTGGTATTAGTTTTCCGGTCACTACGTATGTCTAACCAATTTGAGTCGTATTCATAATCATGATTCATAATCATAACCAGGCAGCAGAATCATTTTGTAGCACTACTGACTTGTACCCTGACTTGAATTTACGATTCTCCCGTCGCGCTAATAAAATATTTGCACTGCTAATTACAATAATTACAATTGTGAAACAAATTAGTCATGGTTAACATTTAACCTTCAATTTTTCCATCACACTGTGTGAAAAAACTCACAATTATGTGTTCACAATATTTGGTGTTCATGTATGATGTATGCCACAAATCATCGTTGTATTTATTGCCATTCACAAAACAATCACAGCCATGGATTTATTTTATTGTATTTTAATCGACAGACACAAAAAAAATTAAGGATGCCAATTTTGAAGTACTTTACTCGTAATAATTTATCTTTGGCTCTCATTTTAATGACGGATTTGGTATTTATTATTGATTTCAATTATTGGCATTTTTGAGATAATATTGGCAAACTTTAATTAAAATAACAACAAATCGTCGATTCCAGGGCAAGCATATCGAATTATCATTCTGACTAGACATTGAATGCATGATTTTACCATCACATAAGTACGAGAAATGGGCCATACTAGTATTGGACCCTAGCTCATCCATTATATTTATTAGATGTATTTAAATGACAACTGGAGCGTACTTCATTGAAATACAAATACAGTCGGCTGTGACATATTTTTCTTGGAGGTTCATCGGGTGCAGGCTATTAGTAGGATCCGATCTATTTGGTACTGCAAATCGTAATTATATTTTAAAATGATAGATTACCCTTTAAAGATAAAAATTATTAATTTTTGTTTCGGTTTTATTTAAAGTTCGGAGACAATGAGATTTTTCCCTTTTACGACCGAAATGCAGGTCGTAGTTCATTTGATCCATTCTATCCCACTCCTACGCCTACTACATAGATGGGACCTGACCTTACCTAAGCGTTGTCGATTTAAGATACATACTATTGGCTAACCCTGAACACCTCAAAGTCACTGATTCTGGCAGTGTCGTTGACACGGATAATTTACGTGAATCACATACTCGTGAAGAAGATCGAATTCAAGAATCAATTTGGTAGTCGGCTCTGGAATCTCCAATCAATTGATGTCTACGAGTTGAGGGCTAAGAAGATCTGTCATAGTCTGGTACGGAATATGGAATTAGTGCCTTCCAATTTGTTCATTCTACCCATTATGGATTATCAATCGGTGGACACCAGCCCTGTCCGCCTATGTCGAAACACGATAAATGCTCCTTAACGAATGGATGGAAAATAATATTCAAATGTTTGCAGTCCGATAAGAAGTAAGTGGAAGAAATTTGCATGTATGATATTTAGTGAATATTTCATCTCGCGTCCAACGAAAAATTGTTAATGCAAATACAATTAAGCCTGCGTCTGGCATTTGTGACAATCAACAAACATAAGCTCTACCAAGCACGATAATTTTATACTAGATATATAGCTTTTGAGGGGTTTCTTTTTTATTCCAAAATAGTTGACATTCACACTTTAACAAATAATTATTTCAAATTAAGTTTAAAAATACATAGTCATTAATTTAGTCTGATTCAGATTCAACCTTCTATTTTTTTCTTTTTCATTCAATTCATACATACATAATTGAATTAAAACAAATATATCTATCGTCAATAGTTTTTTTGACTAATTCGCAATTTCATACCCATTAATAAAAACTGGTTGACAAAAAGGTGGGGACACGATAACTGCTCCTTAACAAATTGAAAAAGACAAATTATTAAAATAACGTAATAGAAAATCTCCGGAAAGTGAATAGTTTGGACTTATTACTTATTGCTCTGTCATGCTTCATTACTTAAATTTGGGGAAAGGTATACAAAATCAAAGATGATGTCTGTTCGGAATGTAAGATCATCATCGACCATAATAAAATAAGCACGGGTGTATGCCCGATAAAATCGCATGATAATAAAAACAGAATAAAAAAGACGCTTCCAAAAATTATATGTAACTGATTTAAGGCGACGCGACGTAAACGTGAATTGAATTTGTCTCAGAATTTGTTCTTGTAAAATAAAATGTCGCCTTCATTTTCGACAAAGGCACAATTTCGGACGGACCTCATGAGTGCTTTGAAGACTGGTGTACGATCATAGTAATAATGTTTCCCGAGTTTTGCTTTTAAATATGGAGTGGCTTTGATTGCATTGTAGTGCGGCATTGTTGAAAAGAGATGATGGGCCACGTGACTGTCCATGATGTGATGAAGGGCGTGGTTAATTAACCATCCATAGTCTCGGTCAACGGTACATAAGGCTCCTCGCACGAAATTCCAGGCCTGAAAGAAATTGGACCAAATTTTGCATTAAGTTTTCGAAATATTCAAGTACCAATGTTTGGAATATTAAGTGAACTAGACGAATAATGCTGAATTCAGCATTATTCAGTACTCGGTATTTTCAAAATCCGAATCTTTGAAGGGGTCGTGATTTAAATAATAGCGAAATATGAACACTGGTCAAAATTGGGGCCATGTGGCGCAAGTAGGACTTTTTGATTTTGTGCTATGCCATGCTGCATACACTTAACAATACTTTGCAAAGTTTTCGGAAATTTCGAAATGTTACAATTGAATCTTTCAACGACGCTAGAAAAATGGAAAATAGCGAAGAGTTACTTACATTTGGTGAATAATGCGGTACATAGACGTCCGTGTGTTGCAACAATGTGACTGTGACGAGCATTCCATTCCCAAGAAGATAATGTATGAGATAATACTTTGACATGGTCCAGAAGGAGGTCTGATAAACCCAATACGCCAAAATTCCAGCCATGGTAAACACACCGGCATTAGACAAATAAATAAGATTCCGATGATGTGGTTTAAAGATCGGTGACGATGGAAGCCAATGACATGCGAATCTTTCATAGCTTTGTGATTTAAAATTGATAAATAGATAAGTAAACCATCCAATGGCCAAAGAAACGACTAAAATTAGAAATGTGACGACAGGTGACTCCTCAAGGAGTAATCTCAAGAATGAACTCTTCTCCAAATCATTCCGACGATATGGGACAAAAACTGAGTCTCTTTTCATGTTGGCTGTTCCAGAATGATGTTGAGCATGTGATATCCTCCAAGCGTGGTATGGTACCAAGAAGAATGAATGAAGGACTAGTCCGACGGTATTGTTAACAATTTTGTAATCTGAAAATGCTTGATGACCACATTCATGTCCAATGACCCATATCCCACCGGCTGCAATGCACTGAACCATCCAATAAACTGGCCAGACTATCCATGTTAACGGTGAAGGAACATAGACATCTATAAATGTCCCGAGGTAAAAAACGGCCCCGTACCAAATCAAATTGGCTATCAAGTACCCACTGGATTTCAGTAAACTTCTTTCGAATAAATGTGCTGGAATACATTCTCGCAATTCTTTCATAGTAAATCCTGGAGGTTTGAAATCTTCCTCGGTTGGTGGGACGAATTCATCTTTTTCGGTCATCTCAGTAGAATTTTTCTTAACACTTGATCGCAGTCTTGTGCTGGAACCCTGGAAAAACAAAATATTAGGGAAATTCTCACATAAAAAAAAATAAAAAACAAAAAAGAGAATAAAAAACCTAAATAGAATTAATATTATGAATAAAAAATTATAAAAATAAACCTGCTGTTCAGCTTCAGAAGTCTCCATGACTTTTCGAAGAATTTCAGTCAAACTTTGAGAGGTGGAGATACAAGAAAGCCAACTGAACTACTGAAAAATACAAACTTCTTGTCTTTCGATTTTTGTTTGAATGTTATTTTTCCTCACGTGTTGAAGTGTAATTTAATTGTGACACACTTCGTCCAAACCCAATTTTAAAAGTATGTACACTAAATCATAGCAATTATACCTAATGCACCAAATATATGACCTTACCACATAGGCTATACCATTTAGGCACAAATTGATGGGTTTCGTTATTTTTTTTTGAGGTGTCATTGACAGATTCAATTCCAACGTTTCTAATATTGCACAAAATGTTGCCAAGTATGGTTAACTGTATGTGGCATGGCACAGCACAACTCCCAAGATATCATAGTGCCCCGATTTTGACCAATTTTAATATTTTGCATAATATATTTCCTTCACAACCCCTTGCAAGATTTTGTATTTTTCATGCAAGAATATTCAAATATTTCTCACCCTCGTACAGATTTTGATAAATTTCTGCAAATTCAACTGTTCCTTGTATTTTTTTTTTCAAAAATTGAAGATAAAATTTTCAGCATTATTTTTATTTCGTTACTGGACTGACCTTAAAATATCAGTAATGTCATACTTCGAAACAGCAATTGACCACCTGCACCTTGAGTCCTAAATCGGTAAGGTCTGTTTTGGAATAATCAGTTTAAAGTTTAAATGCAGTTAAATTATAAGTTTTCCGCACTATGTATTACATAAAAAGTGAAAGAAATTGTTGGACACGGTTGTAAGTAAATGAAAGGGACAACACCAACGTAGCATTACAATTTACACACAGTTGCATGTACGCCAACCGTAGGAATTCATCCATGCCAATAAAGTTCAAAAATTTAAATATAGAAATTATTAGACGCACTCAGTCAGAGTTAAATAATTGAGACTGAGACTCATGTAGTATCATGGTTTTTATGTTTCACGTAATTTAACATAGTACAAATCAAAAAAGGAAATGCAGTTTAGTTTCCGCAGCACGATAAGACTGTCACCTCAATTTACAAAAATAAATACACAAATTCAATTGACATTAACGGAAATACTCCGAGTAATACTTGTCTTAGGAAGTATGTTAATTTTCAATTAACTCAGGGTAGGTACCCATAGTAGTATGTATTCCCTAGCTCATATTAGACAATTCCAGTTAATTAAACTACAATTATTTACTTTTTTAAATTTTCGTCTTTTTATTTCTCATCAGAATACGTATTCAAACTCATCATTTGCTCTTACATAAATTTTCACAAAATTTCATCTTCGACTAAAGATATAATCAACATGGTAGAACTAATCACTAATTGCATTCCTCTTGTTTAATTAAATACTTTCCATGGTTGATCTTGGGCGGATGATTAGAAAAAAACGTTGTTAGTTGTCTTGCATTGAACATTGGATCCATTTTTCAAGCGCCAGTGTGAAACTCCGAAACAGTACCTCAAAAATTTATGGAATCGAGATCTTCCTGACTTAACGCTGTATGGGGAAAATAAACTCGGATTAGATATTCAATTGGTCTCTTTGATAATAATATAAATGTTTATTTTGTGGAAGGGACCTATTTATAATATTTATTTAGAAAAATTGAAGAATCGAATTATTTTCGTTTGTAAAATCTCAACAACACCAAAAAGCTTTGATAAGGTGGTGGGCTGTAAGGATATTACAGGGTGCTACATATATAATGACCACAGATTTGGCGAACTACAACAGTTATAGAAATGTGATACGTATAATTCAAAGACACTCAAAATAAACTTTCCGGTTCTGTCTGGACCGATGTGAACTGAATATTTTCGTAGTAGTTCCGATGAAAATGTTTCAGAGATTGATTAAAATGAAGGAAGGACCAACTCACCATGAAAAACGAAGTGATTCCTCAACTGTTGCATCTGACTAAAGCTTGAGTCACACAGTTGACATTTGTACGTTTTGACCGAATGTCTAGCCAATATGTGCATATCCCGGTTGCTGTATTCCTGGAAAACTTTGTCACATTGCGGGCACTGTAGTCGCACTCCTAGTCCTTCCACCTCAAAAACTAAATCATTCCGTCCTTTCTTCGAGTTTTCAATTCCCCCAACAGTTTCGAGTAATTCTCCAAGTCCAGAAGTACTGGCCTCACTGTCCTTCGAAACCTTCGTATCTTCTCTAATAGTCATCCCTTCACCTTCTATAGCCATCTCATCTACTTCTATTAAGGACATCCCATGACTTTCTGAAGATTCTTTTAAATCCGTCTCGTCATCTTTTAAACCCAGCTCTTCATCTTTTAAGCCCAACTCTTCATCTTTTAAACCCAGCTCTTCATCTTTTGAACCCAGCTCTTCATCTTTTAAACCCAGTTCTTCATCTTTTAAACCCAGCTCTTCATCTTTTAAACCCAGTTCTTCATCTTTTGAACCCAGCTCTTCATCTTTTAA
>JAQFYE010001189.1:0-24919 GCA_034694305.1 Protaphorura glebata | reverse complement strand
TGTTATTTTTTTTGTAAACAATTATAGAGCACTCCTCAGAGACCAAAGACCACTATATATGAATGCTCCTTGGGTAACTATATTGCAATGTAAATACGAATAATTTGTTTCAATGCTCCGTTTGAGAGAATTTAAACCAACTTTATCATGTCAATGAACGCGAGAGTCTTAAAATACAATAATTTCTACTGATGACTGAAGATACATGGTTAATGTGTATTCAAATTATAATTTTCTGTCCTATATCACAAAAGAAATTAAAATTAAAAGACAATTGTTGCTGATTTCACAGCAGGTGAAAGATAATTAAATACATTTTAATATTATTATTTTTAAAGTGCTGTTTAAAGCACATAATGTATCTTTTGTTTCTATTTTTATGTTAACGTTTCTTGTTATGAAGATCTAAGGAGAATATGCATGAAGTTCACCCTCTCCAGCAATTCTTAGAAGATAAGGAGCCGGTTCATCTAGGGCTTTTCCAAGCCAAGGGATGATAAATGCAGTTCCAGCAGGAAGATGAAGGGAAACGTTTATGTCCCGAGCTCCACCAGCTGGATTCATGTGTTTTTCATTAACTTTGACCTTCTTAAAATATTCTTTCTCATCTGGTTTTTGCTCCCCGGGCGCCTGAATCAGGTGAAAAATGTAAAGATTATTCTAATTTCGGGAATTGTACCGTAAAACCTGTCTCTGTGGCCAATCGAGGGCCATGCCTTGTATCCCCTGATAATGATAACACATTTCTATCGCCAGAACCTGGTTGTCTGGACAGATTTCACCGTAATTCGCGTTACACATTTTTTCTAGTTACCCAAAGTAAATGGAATCCCATGGCTGGGATTTCTGGGTTGTCGCCAGACGTCACGTAATTCTGATACATTAAGTTAACGACCAGTCTGCAGTTATTCTTAAGGCCAGTGTTCCCAGTCTTACCTGCTTCAACAATAAACTCAAGTTTCAAAATTTTACACAAAAGTTATACCTAAAATTGTTTTACCGGCATTAGAGTCTTGTGGTCGCAGATGCAGGTAGTATCCAGGTTTCCCTTCAAAATCTTCTAAAGGAATAGAAAATTATGTTATGATTAGCTCAAGTGATTCAGCTTAAAAATATAAGTTCCGTACAAAAATCGAATTGATGATCAAGATAATGCGGCAGTTTCCCTAATTGCAAAATGTAGGGAAAGTGTTGTGAAGTTATCTTGCGGATGAATAAAGTACTCACGGTACGTTTAACGTGAACGTACTTACCGTAAATGACATAATAAAGCCCTGGTGCCGATTAGAACACGGTGCTCAAATATAGCCGGGGCTTTTGTCTAGCTTTCTATATGTAACCTAATGGTGAAAGTGGTGAAAGTCTTTGACCTCTGAATCCACCCAAATGGAGCTCCGGGGCTCTATTACAGGTGGTACGTTATAATAAACTGTTACTGTATTTTTATTCAGGTTAAGAATATTCTCATCAGTTCTAACGTTTAAATTTTCATTTCGCGTTCTTTCAACACATTTTATAAAAATTATCAGATTGTCTAACCTGGGTCTTTCACTTCTCCGTTATTTGCGCTAGGAAAGTTCGCGGAGGTTTGGAAGACCACGAAACCCTCCTCAGTTACAAGACTTCCTGAATCTCCACGATATCCTTTGCTCCAATGGCAAATATCAAAATCGTCCAAGTATATCAACCAATTTTCCAATGGTATCCAGAATTCACCATCTGGGCGCACCTGATCAGGATTTGCACGAAGATTAGGCGTCACACTGTTCCAAATTCTAAAAAAAAGTTTATGAAATGATTTAGTAAGCCAGTTCAGGATTTGTTAAACAGTCTGTTGAGTACAAACGTTTACACAGATAAATTGTCTGTATAACGTGAGTTTGGCGGAATTTTGTCTTTGTCTTCAAATCTGCAAGCTAAAAAATATAATTTATATCCATACGGGTCTGAATCGGAGAATGCACCGTTCCATTCCGTATCATTTCCCCAAGGATTCCGTAGTTTCAAGAGAGTGTATGTTTTGCTGGAGTCACTGATATCTCGTACTTCTTGAATGTCCAAAAGTGAGTACTCATGTCCGAGCACAATCCCTTCACGGCTAACACCTTCTGGACCAGGATTCTATGAATATAAATTCGGTAATACAGAGTTTTGTTAATTATTTTAAGCTTTTGAAAAAATATCCCTTGAATTACATCCGGATCCTGCGGGGCTAATAGCCCTTCCGGGCATTCGGATACAGTTCCTACTGACATAATCGCGTTTGTCAACTTTCCTTCCAATATGATCTCTTTCCAGTCTGTATCTTTATCACGTTCACGTTCATAGCAACGAACAAAACCACCGGTGAAGTCTTTCATGGCATCTGTAGGATAACCCGCATCAATACAGCCATAATTTCCGTACAACCTAAGGAATAGAAGAAATGTAAATAGTTAATTGACAATCACTGACAATGGCAGGGGCGAATATCCGCAATATATTTTGTAAATAACGTATTGTTTTCTCAAGTAATGTGATACATACTTTGCGTATGCTTTTTCCATCAGTGCGGCCCAAAACCCACCGATTTTTGTTGGTTTAGTAAACGCTGTACTCAGTTCTCCGTCATCATCGATTACACAAGGAAGTTGATCGTCAACGACAACGTCAACCCATTTTCCTCGGCACCAGAACCTTTAAAAATTATCTAAATTTTAGCAAATTTTGACATTTTAGTCATCTCAGTCATTCTAGTACCGGAAGTGAAAAACTCCTTTTTCAAAACCAACTTCTGAATTGTCCTTAGGAATTAGAGTTTCGATGCACTCGGGAACAGTGGCCACGTCCGCCAACACGGCCAGAAACCAGCAATCCCCTAATAAGTTTGATAGATTTGTTTTCAATTTTGTGCGTACCAGCAATTATTTGAAAGTAAATGACAATAGAATTTTTTGTTGACTCAATCTACGTACGTACCGACCATTCCTTGATTCACGCAAAATTCGTCAAAAGGTCCGCAGAAAATCGGAGGAGCCTTAAATAGCTCTTTCGCAATTTCCTAGATACAAACATGCCCCTTAAATGTCAATTGAAAAGTTTTGATATAATAAACAACGTTTCCGCCTTAAAACTGATTTTGGAACTGGGGATCACTTTTAGCTTTAGCTTAATTTGTTGCCTTTGTGACTTTTTGAGTGTGCTGCACAAAATTCAGAAACTCAATATCCTTGTGGAAATTGGCACGTAGAAATTCAAGCTTCCTGAGGTTTTCTGAAAAAGTGAGAAGGACTTCATGAAAGTTGAGTTTCTACGTGTTAATTTCCATAAGGGTATTGAGTTTATTCATGTCAAACCAAAGTTCGCCAAAACTCGAATTTTGAGAAGCTGGTAGATGTTTTGACCATAAGTTATACCCCGATCATATTATGATTGTACACATGTGTGTTTCCATCCGTGACTTCCATGAAGTGTTATTTTATTTATACACGTATCCTGTACAGTAATTTTGTACCAAGATATCCATAACTTACCGTAGGTCTTAACCATTTGACATTCATTGCATCTCCTTCCTCATATGTAAATGTCAGTTTACCAAAGGATTTAGATGTTGCTGGAAAGAGAGGATCTACAAATTTTTCCCCTGGCGCAAGAGATTCAAGAATTTTCTTAAATTCTTGCGCACCTCTCCCGGCACCAGCTGGCGCGTCGTTGTCGCCATACTGTATTTTTACGAATTCAAAGTATTAATGAATCACTTGCGCGTTAAAGAGAAATGTATTTTTTAAATGTGCAAAAAAATGAATGTATTAAAAAATACGAACAGGGTAAATGGTAAGATCGCCGTCCTTAAAGCCAGGCATCTGGACCCTTGAAGATGTCTTTCAGTTAAATACTGACTTAATTAAAACGTGAGTAGAATTATAAACTAAAACTTGAGTCCATATAATTAATTTGCAAATTATCAAGACAGGATTTGAGGTTGACCTCCTATGATTACATTCTCGTTTGTCGGCAGCAGTGACCCAATCTGCACCCCTTTGTTGCACAATCATGCGGCAGTTTCTCAGCAATTTATTTATTTTTAAAAACGTTCACGCGTTGTGGTTAGATTGCGTATAGTTCGTCGGAATATTTCAAATTGCATTTGTGAATTTACTACATCCACGTCACACATTGCAAAGGTAATTCTTATTATGCTGATTAATTGAACTATTGAACAACAGTTCCATAGTTCGCACATTCGCACCCGTGTAAAATAAACACAATACATGGGAGGGTCCCACAAAACTTTTACATAATATTGTGGAGATTTCGGAGGACTTGACAATCCATCCAATAAGAAATTCTCTGCATGTATCAGCACTCACAAATAATGAAAAATTAAATAATTGTCACAAACCGAATATATCTCTTGGTTTATTATTATGTATTTCAAAATTCAATGACAAGTACCCCTTGCGCGATTTGTGTAATGATGAATGTTTTGAATAACATTCTGCACAAATCGAGTACCTATCTAACTTTTACTTCACCATTACTTTGTGATTTGGAGAGATTAGTGCAACTGTTTCGTGGGACCTTATAAGACTCGTACTACTTACTACACGTTGTACGACGCTTAATGTGGTCCCGAGCCATAAACCGCTAATTAACTTCTCGGCGTAAGTTGCCTTTGTGATGGTCATGACATTGATAGTTTTGTATTCACAACTTTCATCAAATTGGCACTTTTGACAGGCGTCTGAAATATATTATGAGAGCAGAAAATGTACTACAGAGTTTCAGCATGTTAACCCTTAGAAAACGTGATTTCCTTGGAATTGTTACTGACGGGGAAAGTATGCATGTCATAAATTCTGACCAACCAAACGACCATAGCGCTGCTGCCATAACCAAACAACGAGGTTTGATGATGGACTCAATCAGATGGAGGTCATTGTATAATCTGTAGAGAATTGTTGATTTTCGGAGTTTTGAACCCGTTGGGGTCTGATTTATACTTCGATTTGAAAAATATGTCGTATCGTATCATTATCATATTATGCCAAGTAAATGTGGATGGGAAATATGCACGATTTGCACGATGCAGGAGTAGCCGGCATCTGCTATTGGATAATAATATGCTGTCACCCCAAAGTGGTGATTTCACATGGCAGATGACCTGTAATTCTTCCACAATGGCCGCAGGAGTAATGGCAGTAGGGAATATTTGGAAAAAAGGTCTGCAACAACTTCTGAAAATTTTGACACTGAAGGCACGAGACAAGCAACTGTTTCTGCAAATTAGAACCAGGCACTGCAGAAGATTTAGACACTTGCTGCCATGTGGAATCGCCACTTAAGGTAAACACGAGCACTGCATCATACAAAACCGGAGGTTTTGAAAAAAAAATAGCAATTATCATGTATCATTTAATTGAAATAACAGTTGTGAATTGATGATTTATATTCATGATTGGAACAATTCTAAAACAAAATGTAATTTGTACTTATTGTGTCTTTTGGACAATTTTCGGTAGAAAACGGAGACTGAATAAAAATTTGGTTTAAAGAAAAATAAAATAATTATTGAGAATAATAGATGTATTCTCTATTAATATTTGTGTATTAAGGTTGGGTCAAACTGATTCAATAAATACAAATTATGTCTTGCGGTGCAAATCGCGTCGCATATCTGGACCAGAGTGGGGATGCGGACTCGGGAATAAAATAATAATTAACGATGCGTGCATCGAATAATAATTATTCGGTAATTATTCGATTCAACTTCTAAATTATTATAGAAGTTGAATATTTATTATTACCTACTAATTAATTCCTATTCCTACATCTATTTTGCTTCGCATCGGTCATATCACAATCGGCCATCGTATCGGGTACTAATGAATTTGATTGAACACATTTGTTCTTTATAAAATAGTTCGAAAAAAAAACTTGCATGGAGAATATAAAATTGGCAAGGGAAGAATTTACCAAAAAGACACATTGTCGGTTTTTCGGTCATTCATGTGTTTCAAAATTGAGATTAATATATGCCAGTAAAAAGGAATTCTGGGTACACATATAGACATATAATTTGGTTGCAGTAGTAGTTGAACGCAAAATTGACTGACAACTGACAAATGGTTTCTCGAAGTTTTACCTCGTCAAAATTAAAAAAGTATAAATTTTGAAAGAAACCTGAAGGGCAAAATGTTTCGTTTTTTACAAAAAGAGTGTGAAGACGGTCATTGATTTTCTCATTGAAACATTTTGGAAGGAGATAGCGAAGTGGAGGTGGAGCCCTGGGAGAGGAAATTGCCAGTGTCGTTTGGCCGGGACGTGGGAAAAATCAAAAGGTGGAGATATCAAATTTCAAATACGAAAATTGAAGTAAATAAAAAGAACATATAAGTGTGAGCAGTGTAGTTTCTCTAAAAAATTACGAAATATGTGGAATCAACTTCTATAATTTCCAATCACTGATGACTCCTGCTAATCGGAATTTGGAGGGGAATTTCAGGGAGATAAAATCTTGAAAGACGGTGAACTGGACGTACGAACATTATTATTGGTAAGACCTCACGCAAATAAATACGAGAATTGTGTTCAATCAAAATGCGTTATTCAAAATTTCCAAAATACCAATTTTTACAAAGTACAAAATATTCTACAATATTAGAGTAATAATGACTAAATGACTAAACAGTCAGTACATTCAAATGTACTGTTTAATTTCGACATGGGTCAATGTCAAACGCAGTAATCACGTGACGAAATATTCGGGTGGTTATCGGTTCGGGTACAATAAGTAAAGTCTGTTCTAATTCGATTTCCATTTTCCAATTAAAGTCTTAAATGTTTCGATCAATATAAATTAACGTTTCACGGTGATGAAGTGTAGGAAAAGATTGATGAAATTTTCAATTGAATTTAAAAATAAGTCTGTTCCATAGTTTATTGTTGATCGAATCATTTAATAGTTCCAATTAACGGAAAGTTTCATCGGTCATTACAGTACAGTACATATTTTATTTCCTCCGTGGTTGTAATTTCAAATTGAAAGATAATGAAAGAATTGCTGATACTCTTTCGTTAATTTTTTTATTCATGCCATTTTTTAAATAATAATTCCAGTTCACCCGGGCTTCAATTAAAAACTTTGTGTGAATTTAATTTTGGAAACTAAGGGATGTCTGCAAATTCCAAGTATGAATTATGTCTCATTTGGCTTAACTTCTTGAAAATATGATATTTCCCGTATGTATATGTGTTTTGTCCATGTTTTCCCATCTCACGATTCTTATGCGGGCATTGGCATTGTCCCATGTTAATTACAATTTCAATAATTATATTTCCTAAATAATGAAATCAAAAATCTACACTTTAATTATTAATCGTTCAAGGCGTCGTCAGACATTTCTTAGTGCTTTTTTCGTAGAGTGTGGAGATTGTTTTGTTTTCCACCAAGAAAAATACCCCAAGTGAAAACTCCAGTTGAAGAAAACCTTCCTAAAAGACCTCCAGACATTGTAAACCCGAGTGAATCGGACTTCGGACATATAGTGAATGAACAAACTAAGTATATCACTCTGAAACGTGTATAAATAAGAATAGCTTTAGAAACTGTAGAGAGGAACTGAATTTACTGAATTTAACTGAATATTATTTACTAAACGGCATACGGAAAGGAAGAAGAGATTGTCATCGTGTATAAAAAATTATTTGAGACCGTTGTTATTGGGTTTATGAATGTTATCAAGAAATATACGGAAGTTATCAGAGTATGGCTTTCGGTCGCCACGTTATTTGACTTAAGAGCGGATAGATTCTAAATGTTATATGAATCTATGAATGAATGGAAAGCAAAACTCAGATCAAAGAACCAAACTTAAGGTGTGCATTTCAGCCGGATGTCAAAACCCTTTGCTAATTGCTAGAAATAAAATATAAAACTGATAGTTTTATTATGGTGGGACTACTATGTAGTTACTGGTATGTTACTTATTGAGATTTCTTAATTTAACATTGATATAAACTTCTGAATTTTACCTTTATTTGAAGTCAGTAAATTTGGTACGTAACGAAATGATTAATTTTACTCGACACCGAGTGCAACTCATAAAGCATTATAGACATTTAAAGTTATAGGAGTAGCCATGGGCCATTTTTGTGGGTATCCGAAAGCATAATATTTTCTACAGTGCTTGAATGCTTGACAACGACATTGATTCCAATTGAGCCCAGAGAAAAGTAATAATACGAAGAATTTTGGCTTTTTTGTTACAGAATCCCTTCGCAACTAGACCTAAAGGAGGAATGGTACAGTATCTTCTGCAGCATGAGATCATCGAGGAAGTCATGTCCAATCCCTAACAATTCCAAAAAGTCACAAGTGGAAACCACGAGAAATACTGGTCACAGCAAGCTTATTCCTTATCAAAATTTGACACAGAACGGACAATCAACGCAGAGTGCAAAATCTACTCTAGAAATCATTTCTGCGAGTGTCCAGAGAAGTCAAAGTCGAAAGCCAACGCCCAGGTTTAATTTCCCTCAAGATAAGGAACATATAGAAGAGAAATTTCGGCTTATTTCGGCGGACCTTAAGCCAGTCAAAACTAAGAACTCGAAATTCTGCATTGATGCAATGAAAAAGGAGGAGAGTAAGAGTTCCAATCGTAATCATGAAACCACGGGCTCAGACTTGACTGTATTATATGGGAAGAGGAGAATAAATAATTGTAGTTCGAGTGCTGAGTTTACATTGGAAGCGAATGTCAACAATGCGCGGGTACTACGAACTA
Organism: Protaphorura glebata; assembly: GCA_034694305.1. Lineage (NCBI taxonomy): Eukaryota > Metazoa > Arthropoda > Collembola > Poduromorpha > Onychiuridae > Protaphorura > Protaphorura glebata. The sequence goes on along the minus strand of JAQFYE010001189.1, from coordinate 16,151 downwards.
GAAAATGTTCTGGTGCCTCCACAAATTCCTCCATGAGCATGGTCAGCCTGGATGGACACGATCAAAAACACCGGTCAGGGACAGATGCTCCAACCGCGTCTCGTAGGCCTAGGCCTAAGCATAAGGCTTCAAGTAGAAGACGAAAACACTCTGAAACTTCTGCTAATTCATCACTCTGTCTGAATGGGAATGACCGGAATCTCTCATCTGGGAAAAAGAGTAAACCGCGGAGATCCAAATCTAAACCCTTGAAATCTCTTCCAGTAAAAGTAAAAAGAGAAAGCGAATACGTTAGCAGTACTGATGTTCAAATGTCGAATAGAGAACCAAAAATCCCAAAACTAGAGTTTGCGTTAGATGTCGACTCAGACGTCAAAGAGGATTCAATTGTGCGGGAAACATTTGCTGATACGAATGAAATTAATTTAAGTTTGTACCCTGAAAACGGTAAAACTGAACGTAAATTCCAGAGTTGCGAGTGTACGAAAGAAAGTCTTGTAATACAACCATATGGGTCAACGACAGCCACCACCGAAGAAAGTGAGAATTCGAGTTTATGTGGGGTAAGTATCATCGGCTATTGTCTTATTTTTGAACTCGGGTACTTTGTCTGCTGGTGAGATTGAAATGAATGTATGGAAATAAAATATTAAAATGAAATATTAAGGGATACATATAGCACTGGTACGATGCACTGACTGTAAAATGTATAATACAAATTAAATCTTTAATTTTAGGCCCTCGAAAGTATTGGATTAGACAGAATCGGATGTTTCAATTCTTCAAGAGATTCTCGTCTTTACCGAGTTTCACATTTAACAACATTCCGGTCACTTTGCCCTTCTCATTTGAATCGACAACGATCTCATCAATGCTGCCCTTTGTGTGGCCAGTTCTGTTCTGATGGTGACGAAATCATGTCTTGTACTGGAACTTCCTCTTCTGAACCTTCAAACTCAAATTGTCATTTGTTTCATAAAAATTGCGCACTTCTTTACGCTCTTCCTCCATCAACGACTAAAATCAAATGTCCGCATTGCGGGGAAGCGGGGAATTTATGCCTGAAATCACTCCGAGTTTCCAGTGCTGAAACACCAATATTTCTTCCGGAGCGGACATTAAGTTCAAGGTACGTTGTAATTTATTGCGGATCAAATATTGAAAATTATTTTGGAAAAGTCTTTAGTAATGTCGTTGTGTTAGTGAAGTTCTTATAATACGTAACGTAGCCATGAATGAATTCGTCATGCCCGGTCTCCATTGACGGTAATTATTCTATTCATTTATCTTTTTTTTTTCAATTTGATCTTGTCCCGCGTTATGTTAAAATGTTAAATACACTTGTCCTGCACTACTAGACATAAATTCTTAAAATCTAGGACGTTTGCACGTGGTATTCTTCCGATTTCTGCAAAAGCCGAAAGGGAGGAAGATCACATTTTCAACTCCATCAGCGATCACAGTCTCGACGTGTTTTCGCCACTTATTCGTCAAGATGGAGACAACAATACCTTGGAATCAAACTTTCCATTGTCAGATGAATTATTTATTGAAGCATTGGAGAAAGGAGAAACTATGGAAGTTTACAGACATTTATGTAAGTTTAATTTGTACTTTAGGATGACTTATGACGCAAGGTAAAAGATAAACATAAATATAAAAGCTGGTTTGTGTATTATGTGACTTTGACATCGACAATACATTAGCGTAAGCAAAATATATTTTCGGTACATTTTCAGAAGTAGTGGTACTCCCAAGTTAAATTTCCAGAATTTATCAAATTGTAAATTAGATTCAATCATTTTTATTGGTATTGACTTCATTTACAAAAGTGTATGACAAGTGGACTTCCTTCTTCGGTTACTTTCATGTGAGATGAGATATATAATTAATTGTTTGGTTTTATATTATAAAAGCGGCTGGTGGAGACCCAAATGTTGCTTTCCAATCCCGTCTCCTGAAAACACCAATTCATCTCGCCGTGGAATCCAATGATATTGTTCTCCTTCATATAATTTGCGAAGCTGACATTGAGGCAAACATAAATGCCTTCGATAAGGATGGAGGTAAGGCACTTTTACTTTTCAATTAGTTCAAGTGTTCGTACACCAGATGCTGCCTTCATTGCCAAATAATTTTGATTTTCAGTTACCCCATTGATGCTAGCAGCCAAACTTAATAATAATGTTGCCATTAAATACTTGATCTCCACGTCAGCTGACCATTTAATTCAAGTAAGTTAATGTAAATAATTATTTCTCTTACCAGTAAACATCTGAATATCTCTTGATTGACTAGACGTGAAAAGTTTTAATACGAGTATTCAATTTTTCAGGATAACGAAGGGTTTACTGCGATCCACCATGCAGTACAAGCGGGAAACCAAGAGGCAGTAAACACAATTTTGGAATATGACAAATCCATAATCAACATTTCTGATAACATGGGATTGACTCCATTAATGTTAGCAGCCAAAATGAATTACCGTACCGTTGCGAGTCATATCAGTGAATATCTTGAGTACGAAAAAAGAGCTGTTCTGGAGATTGATAACGAAAATAATACTTCATTACATTGGATCGCGAGTTTAGGATGTATTCAAATTGCATTACGTCTTCTGGAGCATGGAGCTTGTCTAGATGCTCGAAATAAGCGGGGAGAAACAAGTTTGTAAGTTTAATGATTTATAAAAATGATTCCGTTGAGAAGTACATCAAATGCAAATTAGAAATCAACAATATGGTTTTCAGACATATCGCAGTAAAAGCGGGTCAATTTGCATTTGCCGTGTGTCTGCTCAAGAAAGGTGCGGACCCCACAGTATTTGACGAGGACGGGAATAGCATCACTGAACTCTGCAATTTAGAAGATTGTATAGTGGAAAATGGATTGAAACTACATTCTCTGAAAGGGAAAAATGCAGTGATGTCTATTTTGAAACACATGAAGTGTAAATCTACGGGTCTTGTACGAGGTTTGCCACTGAAGAGATATTCGAAGAGGTATATCAATTTTGAATTACAATGAGAAGTAGAATTGGAGTAGTTTTCTTTTAACGGTTTTCTTTATAACAGTGATATTTCCAAAGGAAACGAAAACATTCGAATACCTTGCGTAAATGTTGTTGACGGGAAAGAGTTACCATCGTTCATTTATACAACATTAGTTTCTCCACTTCGAAGTTATTTTGGGACTGTACCATATGAGCTGCCACAGCACATTTGTCGTTGCCGTTTGAGCCATGACCGTGAAATTCGAGGCGCTATTGAGTGTGTAACTCCAACTGAACTATTCTACGATCGAGAAGGGCGTCTCTTTCAGGATACGGATGGTGAAACTGATACTGATCTTCATATTATCACGGAGTGCGGATCAGAATGTCCTTGTGACCGTCGGAAATGCAAAAATCGTGTTATTCAGAACGGAATCAAGGTTTTGCTTCAAGTATTTCACACACCAATCATTGAAAATAAGACAAAAGGTTGGGGTTTGAGGACACTCACGACTATAGGAATGGGTAATTTCATCTGTGAGTACACTGGAGAATTACTCTCATTAGCTGAATTGGACTCACGCACAGATGACTCTTATATTATCCAGTTATTTCACAGTAAGGACAATCCTGGTGTAGGATTTGTTATTGACTCTAAATTTAGAGGAAATGCATCACGTTTTGTAAATCATAGTTGTGAGGCTAATGCGGTTCTTGTTAAAGTAGTTCTGCCTCAAAATACTAGCATTCCTATCCCAAGAATAGCTCTTTTTGCCCGAAGAACAATCCTGAGCAATGAAGAAATTACTCTCGATTATGGAAAATACTTTTGGGAAACTAAAATGAAGCGGGACAATATATTCTGCATGTGTAAATCTTCATCATGTCGGTATAGTACCGAGTCAGTGCAAAAAACCAATTGTGCAATAATTGCAAATGTTAAAAGCATTGACCGGGGCGATAGACTGAATAATTTATGAATTCTAAAAGTGAATTAGTTTATTTATCTACTTAAAAGTATTGGATATGATGTTTTGAGAAAGCGTGTATTGTGCGTTATTAACAAATTCACAACGTACTTTTCATGCATGAACGAATTGTGAATCCACAGAATTTTCATCACATTATTTTAAGTTCCAGTTTTATGTTGCTAAGAAAGTCATATGGTTAAAAAGGTTCATCACGTTCATCACAAACGTAATCATAATTTAAATGTATTTAACTTATTCTACTTAATCCTGGCTGTTGACCAAAATTAATTTAGTTCTTGATTACAACATAAGAAAGTATTTGTTCGACGTGTACGATTCTTATATTCCGTTGTATGTTGTGCTATTTTTGATTGTTTCATTACAACTAATTTATTACCTAAGAAAGTGGCCTAAGAAGGAGTGAAATTTCGAAGTCCTCAATACACTGCCGAGAAGAATTTTGAGAATAATTAAAATACAACCAATCTTTTTTTTATCAAACATTTGTGTTATTTTCTCCTGTATCTGGCCTAGCCTTTCTCCACTTACCCGTTGATTAAACAAACTGTTTGATCCGATCGAACTTTTTGACCCATAACCCGATTACCCACTTGATAAATTCATGGTTGCTAAAACACGTCATGGGTAAATGGATGTGATAGGTGTTTCATTCTTTATTAAGGGTTGATGAAACGGACTCCGTCAAGTTTTCATATTTATATTTATAACCCCAAAATCGAAGTCGTTCGTGTTCAGGAATGCACGCGACTCGAAGAAATGTGAATTTATATACGGGAAAACACCTCATCATATATGCACACAACGACAACAGGAGTGTATAGTTTCAAATGTCTGAGAATTTAAGGACGAACACTGTTGGTTGGACACTCCAGTCCAGTATATTTGCTCAAACCGGTTCGGTTCGATGGAGCGTCCGAATTCGGGTAAAATGTGGTGTGCAGGTGTTTGTGATGTGCTGTGCACATTTTGCATAGTACCTTGGAAATGATGATATTTTGGTCTTAACTGTTCGATTTCAGTCATATACATTTTTCTTGACAAGACATGATTAACCAAATCTTCCAAATCCATTGTTTCCAATTCCACAACCGATAAGACTTAACTTATGTGTACTTGTATGTGACAAGAATATATTTTGTTAGCCGAAAGACCAAATTGGTTACATGTTACTCTGAGGTGTCTGCACGCTACAAAATCCAGACTTCCGGACTATGGAATTGTATTCATGATTTCATGTCATATCAATCACAGCAAATTCCTTGTGTTTGGATCGCTCTTGCTACAATTGTAAGGGTCTATTACTTTAAATTTTGCTTGCTTGGAAAGTCAAGGTTCTACTTGTTGGCCAATTTTGACCGACAAACTTGTTCTTAAATATTTTAACTGAAGCTGAGGAATCTATCGAAATTAGCGTTCCCCAGTTTCTTTAGGCAAAATTTTCTGATTGGAGTGGAATGAGCTTTTTGCCGCCGGGACAATTGCGGTTGATTTTCAAATGTGCCAATTAGCTCTTCGCGATAATTTGTCGGATATTATGGACATTGGACAACCTATGTATATCCGAGTCAAATTTGTTGCATAAGTAAAATAATATCTAAGAAAAACCTGCCGAATTCCTTATTGTGTATGTGTCTGCATTCCTTAAATGCTTATTAAACCCAAGGAAATAATCGGCAATCGTTAATTGTTTATTTGATTCGAACTTCGGATTGGGTGTGATAAAAATATTAGTCATTTCATTACTCAACGAGTTTACTATTTTCTATTGATGATACACATGCCTTAAATGTCCGACTAGAAGCTTAGGGTTTTCCCCCGCTTTCTCCATTGGCTCTGACAGAAAAAATGATAAAAGTCTATGATTGCCGACTTTACTGGAATGCATAGTACTCCGCGTATTGTAGTTACATTGTCCCTTGATGTCACTTAAAATGAGCTCAAATATATATATGTATAACGTGAAAAACGAATTAATATAACCCCCGAAAAGGTTCTAAAATGTGTTTGGGTAGGCCGCTGTATTCATTTTTTTTCCCGGCGATTGAGTGTCGTACTACATTAAGTAGAAATTATCAGAGTCGTGTCCCGGAAGATAATAAGTGAACTTCACCTGCGGCCTGTCAATTACGATTTCTATAATATGAAACTGTTATATAATGTATTATGAAAGACACTCTTAAGACGGCAGTACTTGCGAAAAGTGTACATAGATTTCGTTCATAAAGGTGACAAGCCAGAATAACCGAACTACAGAGCGATCTAATATTGACATTTAATGTTGTGAAGTCTTTTAGAGCAATTTGGCTGATTAAGATCATAGCAAAAATTTCGTGCATGGAACAGCCTTTCTAACTCTAGGACACGTTAGATTATCTTCAGCGCAACGGGACCAAATATTTGCTCAATTTTTCCTCGATACGTCTGAATTTGTGTAATTCCGCAAGATTACCCTTGAGAAAGGAACAATTTGAGGTCACGCTCAAACCCGTGTATTCAATGACATATATTGTAAAATAAATGCAGTGGGATAATCTTGATTACAATTTCGCCTTCAGATTAGTTCAATTTTACATAGCATTTTTATAGGTCAAACCGAATCCAAATCCTCCCACAACACTAGAAATTTGTTCCGAGAAACAATTATCCACCTCAAAGCGAAGTTTTCCTCGCCTAATTCCATCAGACCCGGACTGACATTTCATTTCATTCGCATTTGGCCACCAACTCTTAAATTAACTATAAGAACACAAGCCCATTTATCAAGAGTCATTCCTTCATTTGGCAATGTCAGAACTTCGGCCGAAATATAGGGAAAATTAGAATTACTATTGATTTAAGCCAATGAAAGAGAACCATCTACCAACCAACATACTCTGATGAAAATGCTGCATGGGTTAATCCTGTACAGGGTGTGCATGACCAAATCGCTTAAATAAGTAATAATTTGATACCTGGTTGAACTACCAATTAAAACCCTTAATTGACTAAGGTAGGAAATATTTAGGCATGGCAAAGACGTATTTGGATCGATAAGGGTTAATTATTTTAATCCGGAAAAAACAGAGAAGGCAATGCAATACGTCAACACAAATACTTCCCGATTCTTGCGCTATAGGTTTTGCGCTATTTATGCTATGAATGGTTAAATAAATCTCTATATCACTAGGTTCAGTGGTTTCTTAGGAAGGTCACCATGACCAACTTATTTTTTTCGAATGAACACATGAAAATATACTTTATGAATTCTGATCCTTCCGATTTTTGGAACGTTTATCCGAAATATCGACTTCCTTGTGATTAAATATCAAATTGAAACTTGACCCAGCGACCACCTGAGCTAGATGACCACATGCTTGAACCAAATGTAAAATGTTGTAAAATGACGTACTTCCAAACAAATTCCGATGCAATTCAAGAAAACACCGATCGAAGTTTGAAATATTGGAAAAATTCAATTTTGGCATTGAAATGACCTAACCGTTGACAAACGGACAAATTAATTTGAGTGCGGGTACTCCACAATAATAATACTTCGGGGCACACATTGAATTGAAGGACAAGTGGACATAAAACTTTGAATGTCAGAAAATACAATCGAAAGCGTTTAAAAGGACTTACCGACATGTTGCATGTACTGCTTACAAGTGGGAGTGAATAATTTATTGGATTCTTCCCATGGCTTGTTTGTGTGCCGGACATGACACATGAACTGAATAAACAATAATTGTCGAGGGCAGTAACTCCTATTCATGCGAATAACCAGCTATTTTGAACTTGTCCTCAATCAATTAAAAATTTCGGGAAAATTTTTGATGAATTGGCATTATGACGAAACTTGTGAAATGCTGAGCTTGAAATTATTCATTCGGTTCAGTTCAGAGTTCTTTCAAAATTGCGCGATAAGAATTTTCAAAAGCGATTTTTCAAGCGGTTTTGCTAAAAACTAATTAAGAACAGAACTATCCGGAGGTCTATTTTTAAACTCGAAGCCTTACGGTGGTATTGCTATATTTTCTGGAAATCCGGCTTTTATGTGAGTTTCATCATATTTATTTTTAATAATTTGTGCCAACGCAAGACTATGAAAAATCCTACACTGATTCTCGCTTCGTTGTCAACATTGTTAATCGTTGTGACATCAGCAAATGCCGAAGTTCGAGAGGAGAACTCTTACTGTGAACTGTACAATCATCTGAAAGGGGGTGACAAAGTTGGGACCTGCCACATCAATGCGGAAGGTCAAGGTTAGCCATTACAGTGATTTCCCTGTCATATTTATTGACAAATTCGTACAAACATTTCATTTAGTAGGGTTTCGTATTTAATCGTAAATATTTGAATTCCTACAGAAGAAACAATTTGGCAGGACAGAGTGTGCCCAAAGTCTCATTCGGGAAATCGGAGATTTTTCTTGAGCTTATTCGTAATTCTGGCTTGGGGAGCCCTCGTGAGAACATTTCTGAGGGCTACAAAATTAAACATCCCTTACACTGTTATTCTCATGTTGACTGGACTTATTGTCGGACTTGGCACTCGGGTGGAGTCCAACATCCATCCCTTGTTCCAGAAATCAAATCCTGATGGAAGTTCCATATCATTTTGTTCTGTGTGGAGTGGGTACACGAAAATTGCTAGAATCCATCCTAAAATAATCTTGTACATTTTCCTTCCGGTTCTTATCTTTGAGTCTGCGTTTAACATGAAAGTTCATGTTTTCATGAAGAGTGCTTGGCAAGTATGTCACTAAAATCTGTATAATACGCCGGAGGCAATTGGTCGATTTTAGATACAGAACAACTGATTTTTTGTTTCAAGAAAGATGAGATTTGCATTGTGTAGAGAATTTACTGTGAAGATTACGATACAGACACCTTTAAGTTGAGGTGTAAAAAATTCTCTACAACTGTTTCACTCACTTTTATCGATAATCATACAGGTTATGAATCACACCGTATTTGACAAAACCGTTTGAGTAATAGACACTGGCATCATTTTATCGACTTGTTGCTTTCGACACACATTCCTAGTAATTGGAAACCATGTTACTTGGAGCTCAATATTATTACACTTTTCAGATTTTAATGGTAGCTCTGCCTGGAATGCTCATAACGACATTTATAACGGCAGCTGTGTCTCAATTATTCATGCAGTCTTATCATTGGACTTTCGCCCAAGCCTGCTTATTTGGCAGCATTATAAGTGCCACAGACCCAGTGGCCGTCGTCGCTATTCTAAGAGAACTAGGTAATCAATACACCTAGCGGAAATGCTACCTGTACATTTACGTAACAGTTTTTTTCCGTTAATTCATAATTAAACAGGGCTAACGGTGTGACACATTAAAAATTAATCCATCTGTTAAATATATCCATACAGGAATCTCGGACACGCTGAGTACAATGATAGAGGGAGAAAGTCTGCTCAACGATGGGATCGCGATTGTACTTTACGAAGTATTCAAAGATATTGTTCAAGCTCAAAGTGAAGGAAACATTAAAATTTGGGAAATATTCATCAAATTCTTGAGTATTGGGGTTGGAGGGCCACTTTTAGGAATTTTGGCCGCAAAAACAGCCGTTACTACCATGTCCTTGATTTTTAACGATGCTACTGTAGAGATCTGCATCACGATCGTGGCTGCTTACACCACCTATTACTTTGGAGAAGCACTGGGTAAATTTAGTTAAGGGAAAGCGAAAGTATTGAAAGGAAATGCCATGAGGTGAAAGAATCGGAGAAAGCACGCGATGGTAGACTTTCTCTTACGGGTTTTCAAACCTCTCTGGAATTGGGGGTTCGACCTTCAGAATAAAATTTGATTAGGTCTCGACCCGAAAAAAGGCTGCAACTTGAAATGTGTTTAGTGAGTTACCATTCCCAATATTTCGCCACTACAATTTTCCTATCAATGTATTTCTAAGAGGGTCTGAAATGCAAGCCAGTTGATACCTTATATTTTGAAATGTTTCTCTTCACGTCACCTTTAAGCAAAATCCTACCGACTGATTTGTAATCCCTCAATGCTTGGTATCACCTGGCAGCATTTGCTCCCTAATCTTTTCTCCGTTTATTAGACGACTCGATTTCGAATAAATCGTTTAATTGATTGTGGACAGGTTTTTCTGGTGTCGTCGCTGTTGTTATTTTGGGACTCCGGATGAATGCAAACAGTACTTGTATTAGTCCTGGCTCTGAGAAGCTCGTTCATCATTTTTGGGAAATGCTGGGGTATTTCGCAAACACAGTCCTCTTTGTCCTCGTCGGCATCGTCATTTCAGAAACAGCTATAAATCAGATCTCGATGTTGGACGTTATTTATCTACTCGTAATCTATGTATTTCTCAACCTGATCAGGTTAATGAGCAAATTTTATATTGTAAAATCCAGATCATACTCACGTTTAGAATTAGTCTTTTAAAGTGTCCTGGTCACTAATGTATAGGTTACGTCGACAAATATATATATATATTTGTATTCTACATTTCGATCTATTGACACTTTCGGTAAAGCTCTTAATACAATGAATGGAATGACGCTTGGTTATAATGTTTCGGGCACGTAACCAATATTTCACCTAGCAAACTCAGTCGCATTTGTGCTCAGGACACTTGATGCAACCTCAGAGTGTTTTGTACCTTGGTATGGAATTTCTTTAGGTTTCCGATCAATGTACTCTGAAAACAATTAAATATTTTAGATTGCTCATGTTGACTCTTCTCATGCCGTTGTTGAGTCGAATCGGCTATGGATTAAAATGGAGAGAAATGATTGTAATGATGTGGGGTGGACTTCGTGGCGCCGTCGGTCTATGCCTTGCCCTTGAGGTGTATCGAACTAAAGAGCTCTGTCTAATAGATCAAGATAGACTTGGTCCAAAGGTCATCAATCTAATGAAATAAATAGTTTTATGTCGTCTTTCAGGAAAGTTTTGAATTTGAGATTTCTTCTTATTAGATTTTGTTTCTTACGGCCGGAATCGTCATTCTAACGTTACTTGTGAATGGGACATCAACAAGGTTACTTTTGAATTGTTTGAAAATGGATGAGGTGTCTCAAGGGAGAATTCAAGAGTTAAAGAATGCAATGAAACACGTTACAGCGGCCCAAATGAGGGCTTTAGCTGTTCAAAAACAAGTACGATTTCTGGCAGATGCAAATTGGGATTTGGTTGATCAGTACACAAGAATTCATAGTCCACTGGAACAAAAAGTTCGTTCCTAATTGTAACATTGCGTTTTGCACAGAATTGACTGTATAAAATTATTTTTTGCTGAATAGAAAATCACACCTGCGACTGTCACCAAAGTGATCTCAGCGAAACTTGAGAGTGAGTTTAAATTCTTGAAACGAGCGGATATTCATAAAGTGCTTGCGCTGCAGAACAAGGAAGTGGTCGTTGTGGAAGAACTAATGGAGGATGCTCGCCTAAGAATTCTGAAGGCTCTTAAGGTGATAATTTAAATTGTCAAACTGCGAAATCCTCTGTCATACTAGTTTATTCATATTGTTTGAGTTTGAACAAGCTTTTGACACCATATTTTTTTAACGAACGGGTAGGATGCACTAAACCAATACAATACCAGTTTCCGGACTTGTTACTCAAGTTAAATCAAAGGTCCAAGGCAATCTATGTCCATAGAATACCAACGTATGCGTGAGAGCATTTTATGATTTATCAACCAAAGTTGGTAGATAAATTCAGAATACTTTCTCCAATTGCTGAGTGGAGATGGAATGAAAGTCGCGAATTATCGTTTTCGACGCTCAACGACTATTCGTGAATTTATTTTCATTGTTTAATCTATATTTGAAATTCCAGTTTAAAAATGCTTCTCGCTTTTATTGGAATTGATTATTTATGAATCGTAGTTTGTTAAGCGTAGTTTAGACTAATGTTATAATAGATTTGTTGCTTTTGTGTGCTTTAAGATTTTTTATTGGAGACAATTTTCATCCGGAGTCCTGACTGACTCAGCCACACAGATTCTGACAACGGTTACGGAGACTGTAGAAGATTCAGAGAATGCTATGATCAAGTGGGAAAATTTTTCGAATCATTGGAGGGCTCACGGACCTTTCAACTGGGTAAGAAGTCTGAGCTCTTTCAAAGCTAAATTTCACAGAATATCTCTGCCACAAGGTCAAGTGGGAGATTACTAATGTACATGTTTATCAGAGGTCTGTTTTAAACATGAGTTACTGCTTTAACTAATGGAATCTGCTCTAAAAACACAATCCACCTAGCTATAAAATCATGTTTTCATGTTGAGATTTAACTGAAATTGTATCATATTACGAAATATTTGCAGCTCAAAAAGCATTTGGTCAAGAATTTTATTTTTAATGATGTGTCAACATTTCTGGAGAAACCAAGCAATAGGTGACTCAATAATTATACTATCCGAGCTCTTAGTTCTCTATTGACATGAAATACTAAATTTAACAAAGGAAGTGGAATGAATTTAGAATTCGCCATCCGTTTTGGTGGCTCGCAACAAGGCACTGGTTCGACGGAATGATGCATTGCATAGCCATTGTCAATACAATTCCAGTAATTTCTGAGGTCGTTCTTCAGTTCAAGAGCTTGGTGAGCGGACCTTCTACGAACCGATCGTTGGCATTCTTTGCTGTAAATATTTTATTCGCCCTCATTTACACGTTGGAATTTCTAGTCAAGGTACAATCATCTGATTCTAAGGCATTCTGGTCGACTTTGAGTCAAGGCCATTCCCATTTAAGCTTAAAATTACAAATTCTTCAGGTTTTCGCGTCTGGATGGAGAAATTACTGGATGGAAGAGCGAAATTTCATCGACGTGACTCTGATTCTGTTAAACTACATTGACATTGCAATGACTCTTGTGTTTGGCCAATCTCAGATCGGGTTGGCTATAATAATAGCACTTGTATTGCGTCTTGGTTTCAGAACCGTTTCGGTTATTCGGGTAATTTGTTGTGTTAAGGAATTATTTTTCATTTGACCTTGTCTAATTATATTTATTTCGTGTATGAAGCCTTTGCTGCCCAGAGTTTACTTCTTTATCGACAGCCGGACGAAACAATCCTTATTTTTGGGTTACGACATTGGAACTGGATTTGTAGCCGCAATTGATGACGTACTGAAATTCCTCCCTCAAATTACGCAACATCCAAAGGTATTTCCGGCAATGAAAGCATCGTTGGAACATGAGCGAAGCGAAGCACTGATGGCTATGGGCAAGTAGAAAAATTCATTTTTCGATCCTCCGTAATGCTTAGCGAATTTTAATTATTCGGAAACCAACTTTCGTAACTTTTACAGCCAACCTTCAGAAGGATTATCCCCAGATAGCCATCGGAGTCAAAACTCGCCAGGCTAGTCGAACTGTTTTGAATCAAATGCATGAAACGTTGGATGAACTGATCGAGGACGGTATAAAACACGCAATGATTTTTCTAATTCAAGCCGCTCCAATTTTCCTAATTATATTACATTTTTCGGATTTTATTTTTCCAGGGTTGCTAGATGAGAAGGACAGTGAAGTTCTGGACACCGTTCTGGAAGAACGAATGAAAGCTGTGCAGACAAGTCCGTCTAGTATTACCCCACCGACACCAGAGTCAATTTTAGGAAACGTGACTTGGATTCTAGGAAACTCACAATTGGCATATTATATTTCCGTAAGAATTTTCCGTCCCACCGTCGAATTTACTATATCGTATAACTGATACATCTCCAGGAAAGCCGGCCGAACTAAATTCATGATAAATCAAATTCAAAAATATTGACTGCCAATATTTAATAGGAACACGCAATTCTGAAAACTTTTGACATTTCGGACAAAATTACTACTGCAGGGGAACCCCCCGATGGTGTCTACGTTATTGTCTCGGGCATGGTTAAAATGGACTACACACCGTCTGATGAAAACGTTGCTGTCAGTTAACAATGAATTTTAAAATGTTTTATCACAAACAATTCTTTCGATCATCCTTTTCACTATTGTAAGGCCAAGAAAATATGCGGACAAATTCCAAACAAGGATTTCTTCAAGGACTTGACATTTGAAGAGGATGAGACTGATTTATTTACAACCGGGACTGTGATTGGCGAGCTCGGTGTACTTACTGGACAGAGAGTAGCTGCAACGGTGACCTGTGAGACGGCCGTCACAGCTTATCACATTTCCGATGATGACATGAGGGCTGCCGTAGACATGTTTAACCAGAGAATTGACTCTTTAGAGTCTCGAATCTGGAGATCTTGTGGATTCAATATCGCGGCCGCACTTTTACCATCGGAGAGTGCTTTTCAGGTGATATTATTTTATAATTACCAGATTGAACCTAAAGTTTATATATTTTCTTGTTTGAACCTTAAGCGGCGATTCCTTTGGCAATAGTTTGCAGTGGTTGTTGCAGATCATCTGCAATATTGTATATCTTTAAGCATTATTTAAATTCTATATTTCTAGGCCTGGACAACAAATAAAATTCGAATGCATTTGGAGAGGTCAGCAGTAGTAGTGCCTCCTGCGAATGGACGACTAACCATTCCTGATTTTATCGCAAATGTTATTCTACTACATGGACATATTATGGACTACCAGACGAGGGAAATTTTTATAGCCCCCTGCGTTCTACCTCATACTGCGACTAAACTTACTCAGGTGTAGTGTGAATTTATTGTAATTTTTTTCTCTGGTAAATAATTCAGATTTCAAAGGCTTTGTTTGGTTCAGTGCGAGAACAGCATTATTGAAGGTCGGGTCATGTTGGTTGCACATGAGGAGATTGACTTCTATGAACACGAACCTCAAAGACCATGTTCGGGTCATCATGTTCACGAACCTGAGGGCAACAGTTCTGCTAAATCTACGAGATCGATTTCTTCACCATTAGCATCAGAGGTCAGCACAATTGTACCATGTGGTTCATAGCCTTACCCCTAGTCAGAAATATATAGATTAGTTTGGAAGCTGAAGAGCTATTAATCAAATTGCGCGCACGCACGGTGTGACACCCTTTTATGGTAAGATCCGGGTTTGGCTGTTGGGATTAAAGGTTATGAACCACGCTGTACACTACAATGTTTAATTGAATGAAAATATTTTAATCAAATTAAATAAATTCAGATACGGATGGACAGAAGACAGCGTCGGTTGTCTATCGCTCTCAACTTATGGCGTCCAAGCAAACCACCGTAATTATCACTTCAAGTGCTAATTAAGTCAGCGAATATGTATTTGTTGTAATTACAATTCTCTTTTTGGTCGACATAGCTGTTTTTATGTATTTAAAGTGAAGAACGTTTATCGAATAAACAAGAAATACCATGTTCTATTGAACATTGAACATTGAACGTGGCTTTAAGCGTTGGTTTTTAGGTAAATTGGTGTGGCTCACCCATTGGCGAATTTTGGGGTCAAGAATGCAACATATCTTAGTATTTTTAAAATGCGAAGTTTGGATTTACTTCAATGAAAAGCATATCACTTCATTGTTTGTAACCGTATATCATATAGTATTCGGAGGGGTTCTATTCATCGAGGATCTTGTTTTTGATTGGAAGTATATGATTGGATTAATGATATCAAAACCTTTCAGACAAGGAAGAGTTTCATTGTGTAGATAGATCGATGGCACAAGCCGGAAGGCTTATTAATATTATAGTTAAAAGTTATCGAACTGATTATGATTTGAAAATTAATGTAGTATGGATGGTCGGTGTAGAAATTTTTGTGAAGTTGTGTGTTTTTGTGTGAGGTAGTGAATGGTCCCACAACAGCATGTTACAACCGTGCAGAACTGACTGACAAATAATATCGTAGGTAATCTAATACCCACTGAACTTCTAATATCGATGTACCGACAACACTAAGGAAGTTTTCGATATCACAACTAAGAAGTGTTCCATCCTATCTCACTCCCGCTCAGGATTATATCGGGTAGCCAAATATTTTCTCGAGTATCTCGAGGCAAAAAAGAAACATATTGAAAAGCAGAAATCAGAGAGTTGTGATAGAAACGTTATGTCCAGGGCACGTAAACATACCTTGGAATATGGTGGTGACCAGGGTGGTGACAAGAGCAGTGTTTGTTAGAAAAGCTATAAGGGACCATTGTTTTTTTTGGGTCGTGGTAACTCCTAGTTTCTCTCTAAAATTAATGGTAAGAAGGAACATAAAT
>JAQFYE010001188.1:0-24968 GCA_034694305.1 Protaphorura glebata | reverse complement strand
ACTCCAGCCGCGTCGTATATTTGCTGATTTACACCCTGGTCAGTTACATTTTAATCGTGAATGAATGCATTTTTTTTAAAATAATTACCTTATTCTCAATTCTAGCTCTCGAAGCTGACTTATTCCGAGACTTTGTGGGAGAACAATTGAAAAAGGTTTCTGTTTGGATTCAATTTTTTAGTGCATGTCCTGATCACTTCTTATATTCATTTGTTTGCATGGTCTGACAATTTAGGATTTTGTGTATCGTTAGTTCAGTGCAGAATTCGACTCTGTTATCTGAATCTTCTATAAGTTGGCTGATCATGTACTCAGTTATCTAATATTTGGCCGAATTCGATTAGTTTTCTGAATCAATATAATCCCAAAATAATCCTATGATTGTCGAACTATCTGACATGATATCTGACACGATATCTGACACGATTATCTGAATTGATAGGAGTCTTATTAAAGAATAACTGTGGAGAGAACTTCATACACTTTCTGTTCAGGTCCCTGTGTTTTCAACGCTTACCGAAAATGTGGTTCGAACTCTCTGTCAATTTATGACGAAACTTCATTTCCTGAAAGGAGAACGTCTCATGCGTTATGGAAATTTGGAATTTGAAATGTACATCATTGTTGAAGGCAAAGTTTGGATAATGAACGGTGACAATCAGTGGTACTGCACGCTTAAAACTGGCCAGTAAGTGAATCGTGTAGGGCAGTTATTCATAGGAAAAAAGTTGGTCACTGTCATGTAATTTTGTTTTCAAGGTCATTTGGTGAAGCTTCCATGGTGCATGGATTGCAGAGAAAATACACGGCTGTGGCTGGGTCTTCAGTTGAAGTTTTCGTCCTAACTTCCCAAGACTTCAATGAAGTATTAGAGCGCTACCCAGTAGTTCGTGATGAAATTACGAAAAAGTTAGGCCACGGAACGGACGATATCTTCGAGATTGAGAAACGGATAAGTAAGGCTCGAAAGAAACTAACTCCCCAGCAAGTAGAATGGAACGAAGCTGCTACTTTCTTAAGGACTTCGTAAGACAGAATATTTTTGATTGTCTGAGTTGGATATGTTCAGGAACATTAAGATCCGTTAAAAATTCTAGATTTATTACTCATCTGTTGGAGGCAAGAGATCACCCGGATCTGGAAGCACTTGAAACTGAAGTGGCAAAACGTAAAGGTGGCTTTTTAAGGTCTACGCTCAAGTCGTCACATCGCGGCTTTGTGAGCTATGGGCCAGACGATGATCATCTAGCGTTTTTATACTTCGCATCAAGGTTCGTCTAGGGCAAAGAAAACATGAATATCTTTTTTGAATTTGTAGTGACCAGATCAATGGCCTATATGTGCTATGAAATCGACTGTTTAGAATTGATTTCCCTGAGGTGTAGTTGAAAGAAATGTACTTTCGACTTTATGTTATTTTGGTTTTTTGCTCAAATTAGGACAAAGGAGTTTAGTTTATTGCTTCATCCAAAATGTGGTTTTATGAGATACTATTCCGAATTGGTGGTGTGGTTGTGTTTTCTCACATGTTGTCTTGCAGCCTATGAAATTTCTTTCAGCAATGACTCTAAGCGGACCCCGTAAGTTTGCTAGGAGATTTCGAAATGGTTGGACTATCAATTTTGTCTAATTCGTTTTCTTTTACAATTAGTGATGACGCGGCTGGGATCGGTAGTCTCATTCCGAACATTGCTCTTACTTTTGAGTTTCCGTTGTACTTCCACATAATCTTTGAGTTTTTCACCCCATTTCTTCTATACGAAGGACAATACTGCAAGGAGCGAAAGCCCATCGCCTTCAAGTAAATATTAAACTATAAAAATATGATTCAAAATTAAAACGAAATTGACGAAATAAATTCTCCAATTTTTCACAGTTATATCACTTCGTTTACGAGGTTTCCAATAGATTTGATTGCATCGCTTCCAGTATATATAATCGTCAATGAGAAACGACCTTGGGCAAAATTCTTATATCTTGTTCGATTTTTGCGACTTGTATGTGAATTTTGTATAACATTCATGGCGTATACTTCGCAAAAGTTTTAATTGAATATGTACTCACCAGGTGCATTTTTATCGAAGTCAATTGAAGAAGAAATATGATTTGGCTGTGAGTACTTTCCGGTATAAGATTACTATTTCACTTTCTTCGTTTCTGTTGATGGCGCACGGCCTGGCTTGTTTCTTTTATTTCTTATCGCCGTGCACTTGTCCGATGGATTGTGAAAAAATTAATAAGACTGACACCGATAGGGTTCAGGAAATTGTTCAGAAAGAAATGTGTGTGCCAAAGTCATGGACCAGCGCTTGTAAGTAGGTAATATGTATCCTGCTACATTTCAAACATCTAACCTACTTTCGTACTGTTTTCCAGTTGTTGACGCCAGTAGTGCGAAGGTTCTGGAAGATATGGCACCATGGAGGTGGTATGTCAGATCCATCTACTGGGTCGTCACCACAGTCTCGACTACCGGTATCACTGCAAACGATAGAATTTTAAATAATATACATTCTACAGTGAAACATGTTTCCTGATCTAAATTAATCTAACCGCCCCTACGACGACCGAGCCTTGTGTCGCTATTTTGTAGTAGACTACCCGATACCCTCTGGAAGTCGCCAGTTGGAACGTACCAATTTTAGTGGACTGAAACCCAGACGCTTGAGACAGGTTTCACTAATTCTAGCCGAATCAATGGTGACTTATCGTTTCAAACTATAGGTTTCGGTGACATTACATCACAAACTGCGTCTGAAACACTGGTGGCTATTGCCTGCATATTTTGTGGGGCCTTTGTTCTGTCCATTATTTTGAGCCATTTCACTTCCGGTGCAGCTTCTTTGAGTCACGCTCATAGAGAATACTTCTATCGCGTCAATTTGCTAGCCGTAATTGCCGAATTAATGCTATCTTACGAAGTCTACACTTTTTAATCTTACTAATTTTAAGAATCTTTCAGAAATATCAATCAAATCTTGGAATGTCACGGGAGAAGCGGGACTTGCTGATGTCATATTTTCTGATATTGTGGGACGGCTTTCGTGGCTTGACATACCACGATGCGACTGACATTCTTCCTCTAACTATGAAAATCGAAGTTTGTTATGCTCTTATGTTTTCGGTGGTGAAAAAGGTTTGACAAAATCAATGATAAACTTTTCGTGTAATAAACAATTAAACCAGATGTTCTTGTTACAGTGCAAATTATTTCAAGGAGTTAAGGACAAGTCATTCCTGAGACAAGTATGTGCGAGCCTCGTTCACACGATATATTTGTCTGGAACCAATATAGTTAATGAAGGTGACCAAGGAGATGAAATGTTCATAGTTTTCAAAGGTCGCGTTTCTGGATTTACAAAATTAGAAAATGGTAAACCATTGTTGAAGAAACAGTACAATCCTGGGACGGTGTTCGGAAAGTTACCTGCATTGTTCTATGATCAGAAGTACACTAAATTTTATCGAACGGAAATGCAATCAGAAGTATTGTCACTTAAACAAGATACTATTATACAACTGATGAAATTCTACCCTCAGTTTGAAAGGAACATCAAATATCTTATGTTAAAAAGATATGAACCAAGAGATGACTCTCACAACATCTTTCAAGACAAAATGGTTAAGACGGATGTTTTTGAATTTGCTAATTTGCATTCGTCAGGGAAGCCCGTCGAACCGGATTTAACCCACAAGGAGGGGATTCATCAAATTATTCAAAAGAATCTCAAAAGAGGAAATAGAACACCGGCTGGACAGCCAATCTCATTCCCTAAACCGATGTTCAAAATTGTAGGAGATGTGGATCTTCTTCATCCTCATCATCCTCATCCACATCATCCCCATCCTCATCCTCATCCTCATCCTCAACCTCATCCTCAACCTCATTTGGTAAACACTGGAAAACCAACAAAGAAAAATAAGAAACATTCTGCTGAACTGGAATTGAATGTATTATCTGCCCATGAGCATGGCGCTCTAGGTCATCTTTCACATCCACTACCTGGTGGATCAAATGTTCCACTCAAGCGATTAAAAAAGAAAACTAGATCCAAGACCCGAAAATCTAAGCGGAAGTAATATTAGATCTGCCTGCCCTAACTCAAGATGGATACCAAGTTCTTGGAATGGGGATCCTTAAGTTATCATATTATCATGCAAAGGCATACATGGGCCATCATTTCATGTCGTCGCATATTACACTTCGACTAAATTAATTAATTTGAAGCTGTGTACTTCAACCACCGACCTTACCAATCCCCGCATTGGGTCACGAATAAAATAAAATAAAATTGAACTGCTGAATTGACATGTTAATTATTAGAGCCATATTATGACCTCCAGTTTCTCATATCCCTTTCCCTTCCAAGTCAGATATTACAATCTCCAAATATTTTCTAAAAGCAACACCAATATTCAATTTACAAGCATGCAAATTAAATACACAGACGAATTATGTTTTATATTGGGACTGCGCTATTTGATGTTGATACGTCGCCAGAATGGTTCGTGATCGTAATTGCACGGAAAACAAACTCTCCTATACATTAATTCTACAATTAACTAATTTTTTGTGAGTTGAACCACATATTCTGAATCCGATATGACAAGTACTGCGTCTATCGTGTAGCATAATATTGATAGCAACATTGTCATTAGCTAATGTACTGAGTACTGATGATGATACTGCATAATTACATTTTAATGCGAATTTGTTGCTCTCTCTGATAGAAAGCTAGATGGTATCACAGGAAAGAACAAACCATTGACTTGACAATTTATTATTCAGCATTTGAAGTCTTAAAATTTCATAGTAGTAGGATGTTGGGAGTGCGTTTTGTGTTCTTTATAGTCATATTGGCCATATTTTTGGATTTCGGTGTAAGGCTTTACTCTCCTATTTTTTAACAGGAAGAAATTAAGCATCACAGCTCTTAATTTTTAGCACTCAAATGATGACGTCCACACACGCAGGTGCTCGAAGTTTGACCCCGAAGATTGTAAGGATTTTTGTGACCGTAGCACTTGTGATCATGGGGACTGTGTTTGTCAGGCAAGTCAAATCAAATCGAATAGATTTCACCATTACTTCCTCTGTACAGTGTTACCTGCTGTTGTGCGACCACCAGAGCTACGCAGCAGGGCTATGGTAATCAGAATTTCCGATTCTGATTCTCAAATTTTTCGGATTCCGATTCTTTTATTTCTATTTTATTTTAATTCCGATTTTCGATTCCGATACCGAAATTTTGATTCCCATTATCGCATTCCGATTTTGATTATTTTGAATTTCGATTCCGATTGCGATTCGAATTCTGATTCACCTAAAAAGTTTGATCATTTTTCGACTCCGATTCCGATTACCATTCCTACTACGCAGCTACTATACTTTGCTATAAAGTGTGCCGACTCATTACGTAATATTACATCCCATGTAAGGCACGGTCAGCTTTACCGGCCAGTCACCTAATCCAGCCGTTTAGGGCTGGGGTAGGTTTCACTCGTGCGAGTAAGTAGCACCCAATTTAAGTTTTGACCAAACCCGATTTAGGCGACCACCTATGGTGAAGCACTTACTAGGATCGTGGTAGTACGCCCAATCCAGGGGTGGTTGTTCAGGATGAGCCATGGCAATCCATTTCCAGCGTAATTGTCGCATCTTTGCTGGAATTATTATATTTTACGGCTTCCGACAACAATTTCATTAAACATTTCAGAGTAACTGGAAAGGGTCGGGAAGTTCTACATGTACGACAACAGGGGTACCACGTTCGTGCAAAAGGACTGGAGAAGATCTTAATACTTGTGCCTTCGTCTGCACAGCGAATAGTTTAAAAAATAGGGTCAAGTCCTACTGTGTCGTCTGGGAAAAGTCGGGACCGTGCAGTGGTAGTGGCCGTCCACGTCCGACCAAACGGCCAAGTGAATACGACCCTGCCCCTTAACGCAAAAATAAGCTTGGGTTAGAAGAAAACGATAAAATCCGCTAAATCGAAATAGTATGAAGGGATTTGTCAAATGTCAAATGTCAGCGAATAGTTTTCAATCGGACGTTACATTTTTATTTTAGACGGTTAAGACCAAATCGTAATGTTAATTTCAACCGAAGTTTTAATTCCACTCATTGGGGAAATGATAAAACAAAATATTTGTATCACACACCATTTTCAGTTTAATGTCATACGCATTCTTCATATAACTACATGTAAAGCGCGTTAAATAATACTTTGTTATTGCAACCAGTTTTGAATTTGACCGCTGCTATTTGGGTTGACTCACTTGTGCTATCACCCTTTAATTTGTGACCGTGGTGATTTGGTATGCAGTAAGTATATCACTCGTACGACAATTTAACAGTAGTATGTCATTTGGACAACACGGCTTCCAATAAACCTCTGAACTCACGATTTCCATAAACATTTCAGGTTATAAAGCCTCCGAGTCCGAGTTCCAAAGTTGTAATTCATTCATTTATTATTCGGATTTTTCTAGAATTTTTTCGGTAAAGGTCATACATCATATTTTTTTGCTTCGAATATAGCCAAGGACATCGCATATTTTGTGTAGTAAGTTTCCCAATAGGCATTTACTTCTTAAGACTAAGACTGGCCGTGGTTATCAACTAACAAAATGAACGTTAGGATGACCTCAGGAGCGCCGCCATCTCTTTTGTCTAGCGTATAACTGGTTTGGCGTGTAAATGTCAAAGCTGTTTACCAGAGACAGGAATCTTAACCTTCGAAAATTCTGTCATTGCAGTGTAGTTTTATTTCTTCTTATTGCATGTAAAAAGACACTGACTAGACTAGGACATGAAATAAGACATTTGATATTATTCCTATTGCGTAATTGTAGTCGTTTATAGCAGAAGCCATTTTCTTTAGATAAATCCATCCACTTAAACTCAACATTCAACCTATGTATTTAATCTTTTAACTTTTGTATAGACCATGTCACGCCATGTCTTATTGATTAAATCATATTCAGGATCTGTAACAAGAACATGAAATTACTTTTGTCATGCCTTTAGTCCTATATCCTATGGATTAACAATGAAAGTCATTTCATTTGCATTTGTGCCATGTCTTGTGTGGTCTTTTTTCTTCATTCATGATTACGTAAGTCCGACAACCCTTTCTTAAGTGTAAAAAAAGTATGTATAATTATTATAAATTGGTCTTTAAGCTGTTTTTCATCGTTATTTTTAAGTAGTTCATGCTGGTTGATAATTTGACCCCGAGACTTGACCCCTGTCGTTTTTGACCAAAGGTAATTCATGGTAAATGGTAATAATGGGACGGGATGTACTGGCAGTTTGAAGTGCAGTGGATTGTGACCGGCACGCGACAGGTCATGAAGAAAAATCTCTCACTTTTCATTCTTTAACTCTTTTTTTGGCAGAACATTATGATTATGATGACTGAACTTTAAATCAGCTGCGTTGTAAGGCATGTAATGAGTTTTACAGGATTTCTCAAGATTAGACAAAACGCATTTTTTTTATCTTTTGATGTCCATTGTCCAGATCCCAAACTCCCTCGTCGTTTTTGTATTGTACTAAGAGTTTTTGGTCATACAGAAAATGCCAAACAGGAAAGAAAGATGATGATTCCATGGGAAGCTGAGCACGAAAATCGGTGAAGATTTTTGTTCAAATCCTTATTTTTCAGAGGAAGTCACCAAACCACTAAAAGACCAAATCATCAAATCATAAAAATCCACATAAATTGTACATTTTATATTTTACATTATTCTCTTCACTTCAAAGGTCGTACAACTTTTGGTGGTGAAAAATTCATTTTTCCTAGACGTCAACTTCCCCTCGAAATAGACTCCTGACTGTTTCCATTGAAAAATCAGCGGACATTCGTTCGTTTTTTTTCTTACTATATCACCACCACTGTCAAGTAATTTAGTGTGTGTCTAACGTATCTTGTTGTTTGAAGAGAAGAAGAATAAAATAGGTAATTAGTACCTGGCCAGGTGTTCTTCGTTAGTTTTCTTTATAAAAACTTACTCGGCTGGAATCAATTCTCTATTTATACTCTCAGACTCTTCCCTTTTATCTTTTGTACAATAGTCTGTGTACTCAGGTAATTTTTGACCATGTATGAAAATTAATGCCCGTCTGCTGATATTTTGATTTTGAACGAGTGCAAAAATATCTACACATCTATGAACGGAATTGCTGCATGTTCCGTAATATTGAAATTCTTGCTGACCAATGAAATGCAATGATGTGAGAATTATCTGTACACATAACGTAGGATGAATCCTAAAAATCGTGGTTGTCAACAACAAGAAAAGTTAAAGTACAGAATGTTTGAAATTTCTTCCGGTGCAGATGTGGTGATGATGGTATATTGTGGTTTGAAATGTTAGCCAGGGTTAAGGAAAATCTTGTGTAAATTTTTTGAAAAATCACCCAAAATGAGTGAACCTGGTTGAACAAGAAGATGGGAACAAAAGAATTTTTAAAAGAATGTGAATGTAGAAAAAAAATCACGTAAGAAATTGCGAAAGAATTGTTGCAGTCAGGAGAGTTAGTTTACAACAAAAGGAGTTTTTCTTTACGCAAGACAAATCAACCGAAAAAAGGAAGTTGTCTCTGTGGAACCAATCGATCTTTAGGTCAGGTTCCCACGGAGTTAAACCTCTTTAGTACTTCACTTAAAGTTTTAGTCTTGTTTCTATACTATATTATCTGCTATGAGACTTGCAAACTTGCGATTGCGACATGAGAAAAAAAGATCAAGTTTAACAGTTGATCTCAAATATACTGCGGCCTGCGACAGGATACGTTTGTCAATGCCAGTTTAAATTTTCTTGACTTGAATTTTGCATAGCGAAGGCTGCTCTGAAAATTTTCTGTGCGTGAGATGGGAATCGGACATAAAATATGGTCATAACAAGTATAATTAAATTTTGAAAATTTCTTTAGACCGAATTATAGTTTTCAAGTATTGTGGTATTATTCAAATAAGAAATAACTCTGAATCGAGTAATCTGCTTTAACAAATATTTCAAACACCAGCGAACGGAAGTCACTCAACTGACTTTTGAATTGCATATTTCACAGAAAAACTGAATTTTCTAAATTGATAAGACTCACCCGACAAACAAATTTCTAAATTATGTTATACAAACGAATTTTCCACATCGTTATCTATGTAAATACAATGCACTCTTGGGTAGAAAACTCATCTACTAATTAGGTTTTGGTTCGTTCTAATTCTGTCCGAATTTGCAACGGCGTCTACATTGGAGACGAAGATTTTAAATTGGCCTAAGTTGTCAAGTTAAGAAATATAAATTAAAAGAGCGTATTTTGCATTAATAAAGTATTCGCCAATCAAGCGGTATACTCGTATGTCGCCGGACTGACCGGACTACGATCATTTAAATCACTCAAATAAATATTGAAATGAAAATATTGACATATTGGTATTTTACAATTTCAGTGTCGTCATTATTACTTGGAATCATTCTGTGCAACTGCTGAGCAGGTCTTTCCAAGGCAGGTTAGATTTGCCTAACTGTTGCAATGCAGTGACTGTAAAGGCACGCGGGGTGCTTTTGGAATTAAACTTCCCTGACTGGAAATGAAATAATTTCAACATTTTCAAAATATTTTAAATGCAAAGTCTAAAGACTTCATTTTGGATAATTATTTATTAGTGTTGAGATTCTCGCTAACTTCGTACATAATTAGATTGCCTTTATTCACGAATTCAGACAGACATGCAACAGAGATATTTTAAAATTAATTTGATATTTCATTTGGTACATCAATATATAGGACAAATGCTACTGAGTTTGAGTGACAGAGTACAGAATTGGTTTAGTTTCAGTTTGCGCAGTAAATAAGATGGAACTAGAAAAAGAAATGTTGAATGGCTGGTACTGAAGTACTGGGTTTGGAAAGTCGAGAAATGGAACGGAAACTCCACCCTTCCTTGATCTAGTTTTAAAATTGAAAAGGGCTGACTGACTAAGACTTGTCTTTCCTCAATATTTTGAGCCTACCGATTTGCACGTATGCATGTAAGTACGTTTTGCTTTGACCGAGATGTGTTATGGCTAAAATTCTCGATTGATTAATTACTTATTATCCCCCTGATTAGCTCCGGAAGAAACTAAATTTTGTGCAGAAATAATCCACCCAGCCTGTCACAGCCTATAGCAAATTCAGGGACTGTAGATTATATTCTCGAATTTATGTTCATTGGTCAATGGATGGATGTGAATACAATATTTTACCTAATAAAGAATTCCCAAAAATTCCTTCAAAATTCGCCTTATCAATTAGCTGGAGCGACGAAACAATTCGTCGGTATTTATGAAGTCAGTTCGTAGTTTTGCTTTGTTTGGGCTTCGATCTTTCATTTTTTACAATGACACTCTGAAACTCCGAGCAATAAAACTGGTGTTTGTGTGTGTGTGTAGCCAGTTTTGACCATTTCATCGAATAGTCCTCCACTAGATATTTCTATAAAACCAAATGGAGCGCAGGTACTAATTTTTCTAGAAATTCGCGAACTACGGCGAATGTCAATTAATGGGAGTATTTTTCATTACAATTACCATTTACATCTAATTTGTACACACTCCATAGTGAGTTACCACTAATTCGTCACGGCTGTCAAATCCTGTGCCAAAACAGTGGCAGAAACATGGGAGAAAGCAATGAAAGAACGCAAGCTTCAAACACATTAGCAAAAATTCCCACCGAACCATAAAATCATAACTACATTTACTGTCATTATTGCCATTTGCCATACCAAACCAAACTCTGAAGCTAGTAATGATGTTATTAGTGGGGTGAAGGGCCACATTCACACTTTTAAAAAAATCGAAATAAAAACAGCCGTCATTTATTGATGAGGTTACAAGGAAATCATTTTCTGCGCTAAAATCAGATCTACGCGAAAACACCTGATTTTCCGCTAGATTGAATTTTTCCCATTGCTAAAATTTTTTGAAACATTACAAATGTGAGTTTTCAGACCTACATCGAGCACTACAATAGAAAAGAATTTTACCTGGCCATGTCCCTCATATTCGTGGCCAGAAATCTTGAAATTATTAATTTTAACATTTAAGACAGGTTTGAGTTCAAATAAAGGGGCTTCCTTGTTAGCCTGGGCATTTGCTTTCTTTGTGTTTTTTTAAAAAGAAGATACACGTCGTAAAAAGCTGAACGTAGATAGACCAGTTCGTCGCGTGCCCACCACGTGTCCAAGTTGACTACCCAACTAGATCGACAAGATTAAAGGTTTGAAGAGCCCAACTTTTGTGATAAGTACTGTGTACATGAACAGTAGTTTTGTACACAGCACAGACTAGACCGACATTAGCCCACGAAAGGAGAAGACGACGATGGACGGGTAAAAAAGTCGAAACCCTTGACTACCCATTCGGGACGAATTATAAATGTGAGTAAAAGAGATGAATTTAAAAGGCACAGGTAGTCGGAGGAGCAATGCACGTAAGAACTGACTTCTCTACAAACGTACTTACTTCTGATGTGGAATAGAATCAAATTGGGCCGGAATCTTCTTCATATTATTACAGAGTGTGCCAAAAATTCTCATTTACTGGTATGCAGTCTAACCTGTCTCGAACGACCGGTTTGTTGCGACGGAAGTGGTACAAGTGGTCATTCACGACTTGCAAGGGGTATAACATGATAATATAATAATATTCAGGTGTACAAAGAATATGAAGTACTCTTAATTAACTTTAACTTTCATCTAGTCTTACTCGGACTTCAAAATTGTGAAACCATTTCTCTCTTGGAGGAGTACCGAAATTCGTCAATCTGATGTTTTCCCATTTTAAATATAGTGAACAGCTACAGCAATAGAATTTTACTGTTATGAGACCACAAATTAAAAATCAGAATGGATTAGGAAGAACCAAAACCAGAGATTATCTTTCCATTGAAGTGACCTGACACCTTAAATCCTAGAAATATTGTCTAATTCATTCTTCATTTTTACAAGACAAGCCGGCCTATTCACAAAAATGTATACGATAAAAATTATATTCCCTTCTCGGACATGCATAAAATAAGGACTTACAATACTGTGTGAAATTTTTTAGTGGAATTCAGACCGAGTTCAAGTGCGAGTTCCGAATTCGCAACTACTTATATACTGTCTTTTTGACTGATTATCAAAAAGATTTATTACATTTGGCAAGGATTATCGAAGAATTGAGGATTTTTTAACTGTGCGATCTATATAACAATGCATCGGAAAATACATCGCCAAAAAAGAAGTAAAGAAGGAACGTTTACTCGGAAACAAGAAACTGCTAGGGTTTTGAAACACAACTTGTTTAATTTTCATTATAGTTGGGCCAACTGTTTTTACTTAATTCTCCTTAAATGAATGTGACCTTAGTAAAACATTATATTCTCTCTCCGTGATGATTTTCAGAATTGTGGACAAATTCTTTTGATTTCATCTCAAGAATATGTTATTTCTATTTCTACATCCAGCTATTAAACCAGATCATATCGTACGTATTTAATTTTTTAAATACTTTGTGTATGAATGAATGGACAATCTGATTCTACTTTATATGCATAATTTCGGGACCTCCGGTAAAACCTGATGCTATATGCATGCATGTTCTACAATTTAGCTCGTCACTGAAAGATTCGGTGGGGCTTTTGTAAAGTTTTTTTTTGAAGAGAGAGAGGAAGCGACAGGTGGGAATTGGCCATGCGGAATTCCTCTTTTTGGTGCTGCTGGCTTATTACTGATTTCCTCGTAAGTTCCTCCCCCGCCTCCTCCACTTCGTCTTCTACTTCTATTTCTTCATCTTGATTAATTTCATTCACTTTTACGCACACTTTCATTCATCCACAATCTACACATTTGCATGTTCATCCTCGGTATTGCTTATTACTCACTCCAGAAGAGCCCTCACCGACGACGACGCTTTAATGAATGGCAGTACACATTGTTTACCTAACCAGTCGTTTCCTCCTGCCATGTACAACTGAAAAATAACATGCAACTACCCCATTCATATTCATACACGCTCCAAACTTCCTGTCCTCCTCTACATGAATGATTTTAAGAAGGAAGAATATTAAACATATGCCAAATCACAGTGTGACTACTTTTTTGCACAACTTTCACCACGTTGGCTTTCACTCGTGTATTTACCGTGCATTTCCACAACAATTTTGGGATTTATCAATTGAATTGGGCTCAAGCTTCGGTTTACTTTTGACTAACATTTCTTTTCCAACATAATTCGAATTACGATAATGCAGAACGAAATCGCAGCGCGGATACCAGAACTTTCACCACAGGGTGAAAAAAAGAAAGTCATGCTGTGAAAATTAGAATATAGTTCAGAATTTCATAACAGTCCGAGGATCTTATTTCATCTATTGTAAAACTTGTTATTGTGGCTGGTCTCCAATAAGCGCCGGGTAGCATCGCATGTCAAGTTGAATATTCTCGACATTCTCTCCTAAGAACCGCAAATCTGGAGACTACGAGTTTGAACAAGCACATAAGCGATCAGCCATAATAGATACTCTAAAATACTAGAAGGAACTAGTATCGATTTTACTGAAGCTTTAACAACTCTTAACAATCCAAAACAGGTTAAACTCCATACAAAGCCTGAAAGACATCGTTATCATATTACAATTGCTTTTAATATTTATATATATTTAATAGTTCCTAACCTCAACTACTTTAAAAGAGTATAATAAATAGTGCGTGGAGCGACGAAAATTGATAGAATTCAACTTTTCAGCAATTGTTACATTTTTTTAAATTCCGCCAATAAATATTAATGAATTAGAATATGAAGTTTTCAATACGGTTGCTGACTAGAATTGAAGTTCAAATTAAGTATTTATTTCTATACAATTATTACACGTTCAGTCTTGAACTTAATCTAATCTTATCACTTTGTCTTAAGGCATATACTAGTGCACTAATATTCTTGGACTAAACACTGTTCACAAATTAAGTGTTGAGCTCCATGCAACTCAATGCAATGCAAAGGAGCCTGCATGAACAATAAAACGTCTGTAATTACATTTTCTGTATAAAAATTGGGTTCAGGTTAGCTCCAAGTCTTAAGAATACGGTACAAGTTTTTTTTAGAGATAAACACTCATAAATAATAACAATGACCTGTCCAAAGATCACAGGAGCATGCAATTAAGTTTGAACCAGCACACACTCCCAACAATAGAGATTATTATAAAGTAAGTAGTATGACTTGTGCTAATCCAAAAAATTTCGAGGCTCCAAGCTAATAAAATAATGAAGGGAGCGATAAAAGTACAATATAACTAACTGACTTGGACTTACGAAAGTATGTAATCCTTACCTGTAATTAATTACAAATAAGGTGGTTGCCCTGTAAGAGGTCTGAACGGATTACTGACCAACCGAGGAGCTGTGCGTGCGTGCAGGTTACTCTTAATGGCACTTACCGATAGTTTGACCCCTGTGTGTCAATAACTTTTCTACTCTGATTCTTTTTTGAAAAAAAAAATCTTTTTGGCCACTTTTCAGCAAAAATAAATACATATGTTAGATGTATGACGTGAGGGTAGAAGGATACGGTCATGGATAGAGAGCTACGTCCTCATCAGTTCATGTTTCTAACTTTTTTCGTTCTTTCTTCAAAAAAAAAGATTACATCCACTTCACCTAGCCTAGAGTCATAATAATAATTATAATTTGGGACTCAAACTTTAATAAGTTCACAGTTTAGCTGGTATTGCAACAAAGTAAATCTTTGGCAAGTCAATATACACAACATATGGCATATAAATGTAGAATGTAAGAGAATAATTATGGCAAAGAGATTAATGAAAATTATCTATCCTCCATCTCTAGTTTTCTGTGTTGTCTGTGTACGTGCTTTGCTGCAGGTTTTTGGCACAGAAGTGATTTTTTTAATTTTGTTTCTGATGAATTACCCAAAAATGGTTTCTTCATAGAAATAAACTGTTGTTGTTGCCACACTGTAAATTACTGGAGCAAGACAATTGCTTTTTCTACTGTTTCTGTAATTGGAAAAATTTTGAATGTAATTTCCGGATCTTATGTGATTCTTTGTAACCAATATGTTTATTTGGCAAGCGTGGAGACAAGGTTTGTGCGATATTTGCCGTTGACTGTTGAGGTTGTTCTTCAAATCATTAGATGTTAAATTAATGTATCATGATGAGCTCGGATCTCTTTATCTTGCAGATTATAAAAAAACCTGTAAGATTACTGCTAAGCACGAGCCAGTAAACGAGGAATCGAATAATCAAAATTTAAATTGTATATTTGCAATCAAATATCGGTCCTGAGTTGGTGATTGAGAAAACTTTTACATCAGAAGTGGATTTCTTTTAAGTAAAATTTAAATAAAAAGTATTCTAATGTACGGATTTCTTATTGTGGTAATAATTAAGTACGAGCACATTTTTCATCAAATCTTTGAAGTCACAAGTTTCAAATGTTTGAGTACCAGTTTTGTGAGATGTGCACTTTTGGTTAATTTTGTGAAGCAAGAAAGATTTGACGACGAAATTAACTTTCAAGAGATTCCCATTCGCTTGTATATGATTTGAAGAGTTGAAAAGATTTGAATTTCGTATTGTGTATTTAAAAAATATTGAAAATGATCATGGTAAATGTATGTAGGTATAGTTTGGACATCAAATGCAGTACATATAACTCGTAGTTGGGAGCATGATATTACTTTTATATGACTTAATTTTAGAACTCACAAGAAGCACTGATAGTGAGTGAGAGTCAAATTTGAATGCATGACAAACTCAACATCATCCCCTTAATTTAGAGCCACCGAAACCGTGACCGATTAATAAAGTTTATCTGAGGTGTGGTCCCCATCGCATCATCTTAATGTATCCAGAACGGACGATTTTCTAGTGCGTTGGGTGCAAGCCTTGGTGCGTACATAAAGTCATAAAATGCTAAAATAAAAATTCCTTCGTATATATGGACGAGATTAATTAATTCTTCAGTGAGAGAACGATGAAACTTAATGCCATGCACACAAACTAAAATATATCCAACGCTGGGTATGATGGATGATTGATAAACTTAATCAGAATTAGACGAGGAATATAATAGGCTAATGTCTAATAATTGGCTTGCACAGTCAAAACTTTTGGGAATTATTTTTGTAAAAAGAACCCATCACTAATTCGCTCATTTGTGGACTTATCTATCTTAACTCAGACATATGAACTTAACTTTATAAATGCATGCTTTTGAATTAAAAAGAATGTGAAGAGCACCTGCATAATTGTGACTAACGATTTACAAGTTAATTTTTTAGTTTAAATCACCCTTCTTCCTCATTATAAAAAATAAACCTGTTCATTCATAAACATCATAACCTTCCATTTAAACCAGAAAAAATCCACTCAAATTAAAATTCATTGAGAACCACACATCCCCTCCTTCAACTAAGCTCCATAAGTGTCATTTCCTCCACTTCCGTTGGACGCCACAATTTTGAACAAAATAAACTAACTGAAGTGTGACTTAGTACGGAGAAAAAACTGGACTGTGGTCTCCGGAGCGTTACGTTTGAGGTTCCTTCAAATAACAAAGACAAGGAGCCCTTTAAAGAGTTTTTGATATTAAAGCAACCCTTTTTTGACCATAGTCAAGTTTAATCAAGTCAAGGTACGGAGC
The DNA here is from genome assembly GCA_034694305.1 of Protaphorura glebata. Lineage (NCBI taxonomy): Eukaryota > Metazoa > Arthropoda > Collembola > Poduromorpha > Onychiuridae > Protaphorura > Protaphorura glebata. The sequence goes on along the minus strand of JAQFYE010001188.1, from coordinate 8,262 downwards.
GCTCATGCACACCTGTTCACCTGTCCCGACTATCGCCACACTTATCCGCATCCGATTCCTAATTCTTATCAGCCACCGTCGGATTTCCTTTGAAGGGACTAACGCTAATGTTCAAGAGGAAGCTGAGGCGCGTAATAATCGCGTTAGATTTGGACCAAGTAGGTTCTCATTGGTGATGTGTCACAGGTAACAAGGTAAACCAGGCAAAAATGCGCAAAAGACCAAACAGGCCGATACTGTAATCCGTCGATAGTGCGACATAGCGCATGCAACCTAAAAATTTGGAGTTTGGGTGTATTTCTCACAGGAAATTTGAAAACATGAAGGACTTACGACATCACGAATAAAAGCAAGAGCTTTTTCAGAATAATTGCTCCAGGAAAGAAGTAATTGCAAATTGAAAGTCGGTCTAGATATGCCTCGATTATACATAATTCTACCCAGTGTTTCGGCTTTTTTCGTTTGGTGTATGCCGGACCATAAATATTATACTTCCAAATGTTTTCTATTCGCATAATAGGTAGCTTTTCTTAAATTTAGTAGATTTAGAAATTATGTATCCTACTTAATGACAGTTAATAGTGAGAGTATTCCCTTTTTTTATTTTATGATCACAATTCTTCACAGCCCGAAGTGGATAGAATTCAATAAATTATTTGGATTGGGTTATGATCAAAAGAACTCTAAAAAAAGAGGGGATAAGCCGACAATGCCGACATTAATGAAATTTTTGAAACCCTATGGGTAGATATGCCACTCAGCCCAAATCAGTGCGGTTGGTCACCTCGTCGAATATGGAAATGACCTCTTAGGTGATTTGATATGTTCCGGTGACATAAGATTTAGGATAAAAATTGAAGAAGGGGTTAAAAAGGAAGAAGTCATAAACGAGTGAGTGATTTTTAGCTCCTTTGCTTGTACACTGCCAGAGAGATTCAAGTTTTTGTGGAGTTAGTGCTTGAGCTCGAGCCAGGCACGCGTTCACACACCTGCCAATTCAAATGCACAGACACAGGTGCTTCACACGAACACATAATGGGCCAAGCCAAAAGCTACAGATTCTTCTTTTCACTTCCACCGACCAAACCAACTAGTTTTTAGTCCTCCTTCATCAACTCCTTTCTTATAGCACTCACCTCTTTATAAGGCAAAAAGACTACAAAACTACTTAATCACTAGCACACGTACGTTTCTAAACATTTTATAGTCCCTTCCTCGGAAATACTTTTTATATGGAGTTTCAGCTGCTCTTGTGTCATTACAACAATATGGATTCTAATGGTTGTAATTGCAATTAAAAATTTAAACCACTGCAACCTGCAACCGAGCGTAAATGGACATTAATACTCATTATTTGACATTCGTCTTAAGTGTCATATTTATTTGCTTATATATTATGTAGAGAATGGGTGGCTTCCTCTTCCATAAGAGAAGAGACACCCATAATAGTAGGAAAACACGTAGAGGCAGAAGTTGTATAGCAATTCCTACTAAACGTATAACATTCGAACCTTGTACAAATCAAAATGTCGATTAATTCAGATCGAAATTTTCGCAAAATTAAATGTTGACAGAAGTTCTATACAGGAAATATTGCTCACACGTACATAAGTAATTCCGTATGTGTTACATAAGAGCATACCCTCATTTACACTGCACAGATCTTACATAAGATCTTAGAAGCTGTATTGTCCATAACCGGAACCGCAACAACACAGTAAATAGGAAAGACCTAGGGTGCCTTGATCTTTAATCATAAAAACAATTAAGCTCATTTGCCCAATTGTCTATTCCAATTGTTACGACTCTTTAGTTCAGTTTGGCGAAGATTTATAAATTTGGTTTATCATTCCTAATTTAAAGTATATTTTTTGAACGGGAACGTCGGAGTTAGACCTGTATAAAGATATCAACAGAAATGCAGAGTGATTATATAAAGCTAAAGAATAATCAGAATACTACCGCGAAACACTTAAGCGGATTGAGGTGATTCTTGTTAATAATTGTTACGTCAGTTCCGAAGCAGCAATTAATTATGACACTTAGGTCGGGTACCATGTAGTTTAGGTAGACGCGTAAAAGTACAGTAGAAAAAATTCCGCCTCCTTCATTCTCTCCGGCCCTTCGAATTATATGGAAATATTAAAACTAGCAAACTCCAGTCACGTACATACGTCGGTGAACAACACGAGTCATTTAACATAAAGAAGCTCTTTAGTCTCTAATTAAAATAATTCTCTGTAGGTTAACGTAACTTAAAAAAAGAATGAGAAACGGATTAAATGTCAAATACGTCGATAGACTTGTCTGGCCATTTATGTAAGCAGTGTTTACAGGAAAGAACATAGCAAAATGTATTAGTTAAATTGTAGTAATCGTTGATTTTGGAATCTGAAAAATATTTCCAAGGCGGTTTCAGCTTAGAAGATTGGAGTTTCCATTTCTCGTTTTTCGTCTAACTTTTGTTAGAGCAGTAGCCGAATTATGAAAATTAACGATGCGATGATGTTCGTCCTATCATACTGCAATGCTTTACGATACGAAGCTGTGTAAATATTTTACATCTTAATACGTAATTTACGAGAAAGCGCGTTGTCCAGAAATATAATTTTTCACCAACTAATTAAAACAAATACTGACAGGTAGACAAAATCCAAAAGACACTGGATTTATTTTTAGTGCAACATTTGATTAGATAAATTTTACTAGATTTTACGGGATTAAAGTAAACTCGAAGAGACCGGAAACACGTTCTACAATCATTAAATTGGAGAAAATGTGGCCGCCTTGATCCAGGTGACCACGACATCCGTGGTATGAGCATTGGCTTAGCGTTGTTGGGTCGAAATAAGATCCAATTGTCTCAGCAAATTATTTGGTCACCAAGAGATCACAGAACCGACGAAGAAAAGTGCTTACGTAAATACATATAGTGTCAATTTTACAAGAGAGTTACTCAACTTTTTTTATTAAGGTAAAGAATATTAGCTTTTGCTGTTGTCAACATTCGGACTGACATCAATCATCTGGCCTCAATTTTATACCAACTACCAACTCGAAACTGGAACTAAACTGTGTCCTCGTATCTGATAGTTCCGGAAAGGTTTTTCTGATTAATTCTCCAGAAGAAATCTAAATAGCGGTAGGATATTGTCCCACGATGATACAATCAGTGCTATCGTTCAGGCTATTGTGAAATTGCCCACAGTGTGAAGGTATATCAGTCCAAAATTACTTTACAGTATTGTATATTTGTATACGTGCAGAAATGGTGAAAGCAATTTGTTTTCACAGGGTCCGGTTAACCGGAAGAGCGGATGTTGTTGGCTTGTTCATTTATCATTTGATCTCATTTCCTACTTCAATATAGCAGTAAAACTTAACGTTTCACTACATATGTAGTGCGTTTTGATTACCACACACCTGCACCAACTTGTAGTTTCGTCAAGTTTTGACCTTTTACAAATCATACTCAAAAAGAGAACAATAATTTATTTTATTTTCAATGTAATAAATTCTAAAGATATTTTCTAATTACAGACATTTTAACTATACTGTCATTAGCATTATGCTGTCTGGTTCTAAAATTCAATCTCATTTCCCCAGTAGAAATATTTCAGACTGCGGTGCAGGCGTGAGGAAGTCCTTGCCCCCTCGCTATGGTGAGGGCTCAATCTCTCGAGAAGTCATGTTGTGGCGGCTACATTAAAGAAGTATTTCCTACTCGAATTCCCTCCTGCTAAAGGGGTACACTCAGAAGGTCAATTGGAAGGCTAACAACACATTATCCGCGATAAAAACGTTGCGATTTTTGACTTTGGTGGACACCAATAATTAGAGTACTTTGAAAATGTAGAATATAAGTGTCTAATTCTAAATCAGATCACTAGTACCTACTGAGTTATATTATAACTGCGCGGTTCGCCATAAGATGCAGTTCGAGAACGTAAATTGAAAATAAGGGCTGTTCTAATCAATCAGAACCCTTAGTTAAACTAATTCTTATGAAAATACTTACTTTACGTGGTGTCAAAAAAATGAACGACGCGCAAGACATTGAAATCTTAATAAAAATAATAAAAATCACAGGTAAAACCTACGGGTCATGCCTACCAGTAATTTGTTTTATTTTATTTACTTTTATTGTTATTTCAGATCAGAGAACTGTAAGAAATATTAGTTGGCGCAGAGCTTAATTTAGTATTAATTAAAATTAAAATGTCATTTTATTCGAAGCATAATATATTGCATTGACTGAAACCGATCCAAAAATTAAAGCAAACCACCCAAGACCTCAGTTTACGTGCAATTGTGTCGTTAAGTTAATTAAAATTTGGTTCGCATAATATTTGTATTTGGATTTGGAATTATTTGTCTGAATTTCTGGTAATTTATATTTGATTCGGTTTGCATGAAACTATGAGACCATCCGAACCTTTGAGGCTTGAAATAAATCCAACCGAAATCTGATGACTTGTGAAAAAGGGTACAAATAACTTTAAGGGACTATTTTAGAGTAACTTTTAATTGTGTTTGATTGCATAGGGATAATCGTCTGCTAACTCAATACAAATAAGTTCAATGTTATGAAGAGAGCAAAAAAGTTCCTTTCTACCCCATTGAATTTCAGAGAGCCCCTCGGGTGATCCACAACAATATTTATATTTGCGTGGATGAGATAGAATTAGGCAACTCTGAAATAATTTTTGAGGTGCACTCACATCACATAATGGTAATAAAAATATGAAGAATTTCTTTACTCGTGACAATGCGCTCCAGTTTGTCTGTTTGAATTTAGGAAGATTGTGAGGAGTATTAGGGTGTATTTTTTTCTGAATGTTGAGTACGTAAATGGGGAAGGGAGAACAAGAGAGAAAAGTTGAATTCACCTGATTCTAACAATTAAATCCACCTCGTCATGGTCAAATATTTGTATGAAATTCCTCAAGTGTGAAGATTCGCGCTTTTGTGTTGCTCCGAGACCACACTCATTTCTAAAGGTCAAGGGATCATCAATCATTCTTCTCCTAACTCTTTTTTAATCGTGATCATGCGGAGACACATATACCGTTTCTACAGACTATTACATCTCAAAAACCCATTTTATTCTTAATCGTTCGTTTCGTCATAAATTGATCCTGTACTAAAAATTTTAATTATTTGTAACCAGCAAACGGAATAAATAGTTTATAAAGAGAGTCAGTCGTCAATTAATCTATTAAATCTATCATTCATTGACATTTACCGAACGGTCAAATATATAATAGTTTCTGTATTTACTTTCCATTTAACTTGGAGAGGGTCACCCTAGCAGTAGGGAAAACTCTTGTGACTGTTCTTATGCAACCACTATACGATGCCTTCCACAGGGATCGAACTCCAAATCTAGGAAGTCAGTCGAGCGACCTGTACCACAATATCAATGCGGAAATTGTTGGTTAATAGACGATCTCAAATTCGGATTCAAAACTGCAGTTAGAAAGTCATGCCCAAAATACAAATATTTTGATGATGTGTAATAAATGTAAAAGATAATAAGAGATAGCAGCTCCGATGAGAAGAGCACACCAATTTATCCATCGCGTTCAGCTGAAATACCAAAACGATTTAAGGTGTGCTTTTCTAAATCCAGTATAAGACACTATTTGAGTCGTATGATTTATCTCGGCTGATTTAAATTATGAAAACAGTCAAATGGTGATTAAATGCATTTTGCAGATAATTAGCTAGCTATACGTCATATTAGGTACCGTAGATTGAAACCCCCGATTGTTGGGTACATCGGATGGTTCGGAATTCGGTATAGACCGATTTTATTTCGCTGAATCTGCACGCAATCAAAGCCATGTTGCAATATCAGATGTATTAGATCGAAGAATTTTTTATGTTAATTCCCTTTTATATATTTCGAGATAGCGGATTTGTTAGAAAGATGTGGACGGACAAACGGACAAACAGCCGATAGGAAAACTCCTTAGGACTCTTAGAATGTACATATTAATATTAATTGACCTTACGCCACGGGCATAATTAATTTGTCAATATTTCAATAACAGGTCAGTGACTTAATTTTGACTTTAATAGAACTAACATATAACATAAAACTATACATAAAATGAGACCGTTGTACCTTTGTATTAAGTTCCAAGGATAAGGTTTGTTCCTGAAAGTTTGAGTGGCGAATGGCTTGTGATATTGAACCAATCAAAACCAATGACCCATCAAAATTAATGAAAATAATTCCTGTCCTGATGATTCATTTCATTAAATCAGATTCCAATTAAAAATAAACCACTTTTGATTTCCTTTAGATCAAAGACAATGGCATCGAATCGCGGCGGCTCGCGAAAGGACTTATGTGTATACGTACATTTAGATAATAGTCCATCTTTTCTTCACGTTACCCCTATTTACTCATTGGATTGAATTGAAACAAAAACTCCAAATTCACTCTCAGTAAATAAAATAAAAGGAAAAGGAGAATCAGAAACAGCATAGGGAGTTAAGACGAAGAAGTTTGAATCCAATGTTGTAAATGTAACGTTGAAATTGAAATGGTGAATAATGTTTGGATGTAATGGAGTGAGTTCTAAAGAAATGGCGAAGGGAAGGAACAATGACACTTTTTGGACTTAAGAAAAGAACATAATACACATTGAGTTTGTTACAAAGTCAAGTGAGAGAATGAGAATAGGAATACGGAGTACAAATTTGGCCAGACTACGAGTAGTACGAATACAAATGCCTGAAATAAAGGGTTGATGTTTTTTTAACTTGGTTTTTTGACTTTGACTACCTGTGGAGTTTTGTTCTGGAACCCCTTTGAAAAAAGGAAACCACGGAGGAAGTGGAAATCCTAAATTATAATATGACTAAGCAGATCGTCCCTTCGTGTGGGAAACCGCGTTTCCTCTCTCAAACAAGAACCAGAGACCAAAAGACCAGGTTTTGAATGCGTTAGGACGATTTTTTATTCATTCTTATGAACTCCTTGTCCACTCCTCCGATCACGTCCACAGCCAAGAAGTGATCATTAAGGGTACCTCCGACAACGCCGTGAGCACGAGCTACGCTTAACACACTTCACGACTTCTTTTTTACTATTTTCATTTTCTTCAAGAAGGAAGGAGGTCTGGACACATTACTACATATCAAGTCCGAGAGGCATTTAACAACTTTTTATGAGAAGTAACGAATTATGCACTTTTAATCTCTAAATTTGGTCTTGGCATTCTACACCATAACCATAACCATACGGCTGACTGGCTGGGCACATGCCTGGCGTACTTAATTCCGCATATTAGACACATTAACATTACATTGAGAAGTAGTAGGGACCAATTCATTTAACTTTTGGAGAAACACCTTTTGCCTTTTATATGTTGTGGGATAGTATTTAAGAACTTATTAATACAAGTCCGTAATATTCATTCATTTGTCTCCAATATGTCAACAGTTCGTTAATTGAAATCCTGTAGGAGGTCATGATCAAGTATTATCGCACATTTTTTTTAGAAAAGATCGGTCATCCACCTATCGTTAGCTCACAAAAAACTGCCTTTTGCAATAAGAAAATTAAATTTGGTTGACGAAAACAACTTTCTAATACGACCGCACCATATCTGTAACAGAGGTCGAACCCCGACCAAATCGAAACGATCAGGTCTACATACACCATTAAGCTACAACGACTTATGACTATCTCATTCAAAATCCCGTATCGAAGCGATCAAAAACTTATGGTGTTTTTCCAGATATTGCAAGCAAATTAATTTGGTATTTTCTATTTAAAACATCACTTGGAATTTCCATTGTAATGTTTAGCCGGAATTAGAATTTCGTAATTTTTTTGTAAAAGATCTTGACAAATCAAAATTCGTGTAAGGTTATCTGGTCATGTTTTGGTTAATGTCGATGGAGAATTCTGGAAATTGTTTTAAAATCTTTTTATAATCTATAGTTGATAATCAGAGTCGTAAAAATTTATCCAGTCAATATACGGACTGTTGGTTTCTCGGGTTTATGATAAAAAATGCTCCGAAAAGTCTCTTTCGCTTGTTTTAATGCTTTGGCATTACATATTTAATTCTTGTTCTGAGGATTAGTTTTCTAAAGGTGGTCGCAAGAATAGGAATGTGCTAAAGATGAGGATTGATAAGTTAGCATTAATGGAATGAGCAGATTGTACATGCTAGTGAGCTTCCAGTCTGACGGTGTTCTTGTAATAAGTAATTTTAGGCACGTGCTTAGTGTGGCTCAAAA
>JAQFYE010001187.1:0-24983 GCA_034694305.1 Protaphorura glebata | reverse complement strand
TGGACAAACATAGGATTCATCGTCTGCCTTACGGAGCCTTGGAAACTCTTTAGGACTTTGGATTCTATCCAACAGTTGGTGTTTTATAGTAAGCGAAAAGGATGGGTCATTAGTTTAGTAGTACATCTCTCAAATATTGAAGAGTTCTCTAAAAATTTGATTTTTTCATTACTCCTGTTGGGTATTTAGTATTAATTTAATGGAAACTTAAATGGCATCATAGAATGTATAATACGCATGTATTGAACAACAAATCGTTTTGAATTCCTAAACACTCCAACACGACAGGCAATTAAAGGAGTGAAAGGAATTTTTTTTAGGCTAATGGACTTGACTCCAATCCCACTCTAATCCCATAATATTTTACTACCACTACAGGAGCAGCTGCTTCTCAAACATTATGTAATATTTACAAAAAAAATCATCTTAAGGGGATTAAATGGCGGGTGGAAAGTAATTATTTCTCAAAATCGCCTATTATATCATATCGGAAGGATTTTTGAGTTTCCATTATTGCATTTGTGCATTGGTTCCACCAATTACATTTCGAGATGAGAGTGCCGTCGTCGTCGTCGTATCGTAAAGTGCTTTCTCAAGTCACTTTCTGACTCGGAAAAACTTCCACAAATGCCGTGAATATTCACAGCTTCTCCACCAATATTTCCGGTCGTAAAATTCCTTTCCTATCTCTACGCACACAGAAGAATATACTCTAGGATATGAAATGAACCTTTCTTGATTTCCATTGGCATTGGCCATGCTAAATATCCATTTGCACGAAGAGCTATTTGGAATTCCAGAAAAGAAGAAAAGTGGAATTCCTTCAAGTTCAAGTATTCTGGTACATATCAAGTACCTTTGGACATCACACGGTTCGTGGCATGGACCGATCTAACTCAAAGTGAATTCTGAAATGTCCACTGGTTCTTTTATTTACATGGGCCATGCGAAAATACGCGACGGGTCATTCGTAAAACGATTAACCATTATGGCACATTTATAATGGCTGCGCAGGTATAGATAACGTTAAGTAAATATTATCTGGGTATTTTTTCCCAACGTCCTAACCCATGATATGAATTTTTACACAGAAGCATTATCCGGAAAAATACTGTGGTTATAAAAATATCGAATGAGTGTTTTATCATTTATAAGTAAGATTGAGATTATCATCGGGGTGCAGAATTTCCGGTCTCATTGCACGGATAGTCTAGCAAAGGAGTATTCATTAACCATGTTAGTTGATTAATACGTAATTCAAGTTGTAATTAATTGCTATAAAATTAATAAATGTTGAGGAGATATCCGATAGTTTTGTTGTGAAGCCGATGAGTTGGAACAGTTTTAGTGACCGGTGATATTCGTTAAGAAGGATTTTAGTTGAGGTGGATAAATTGAAGCGATTTAGCTATGTTAGCTCAGGGGAGTGAAGCTTCTACCTTTTTCGCCTCGTATATAGTATTTTCAGCGATAATCCAGCCTCTCCTCCTGTGACTTTCTCTTCCACGCTTTGGCAGCCCTCACTGCAACGTCCACCGCCCGAGTGGAACGATTCCTCCTGCGCTTTTCCTGACAAAATTGAAATTCATAATGTTGTAGCTAACAAGCTAACGTGTGAACTTTGAAATCATTGTTTCCAGGAGAACTTCTGATAGATCCCGCTGTATTTGCATCGTAAAGGAAATTCTTAGAATTTATTCATAATTCCAGCTTGACCGTAACATAGTTTCTTGTAACTAAGCCAAAATATCATCAAACAACTATGCGCTTTAAGTTGCGAAGTAGCATTAGTAATATTTTTTGTGGAAAAAGTGGAAGACAACCTTTCATGAACGAGCCTTGCAATGGAATTGTTTTTTTTAATTTGAAATATCATTTCATGAAGTAGGCTTGGAAATTATTTTTTTAAAAGTATGATGTACAAGTTGTAGAAGCTGGTGTTTTTTTGCTAGTTGGATCCGGATCGGACCATAGATGCATTTTTTACGGTTTATGTTTCTACGTCAAAAATCGTGCTATGTAACATAGTGTAAATGCCCAATGCTGGGTGCTTGTTGCGTGTAAAGGATAATTATTCTTCATTCACGCACTCATAAAAAATTGTCAAACCTTTTAAAATAGTAAAGGAAATACACTTATAAGCAGTAAGTCTGTGTATTATTAGTCCTTCCTTGCATCGAAAAACTAATGAATGAGAGGAGTCAAGTGAAAGTGACAAGAAACAAATGATGGAACATATGCGACAAAACACAACATACTTTGGAGTTAAGCACGTTTACTTGTAAACTCTAACACTCCATTTTAAATTTACTCATCTCAAGATATATAAACACAAGGTAGATCAGAAAAATTGTTCTGTATTTGAGTTTTAACTGCAATTGAAGATCATGGAGCTTGAGATAGATTGGTATTTCTTGTTTCAATTGTTTTACGCTTAGATTCTCCAAAAGGAATTGCAAAACGTGCATGAGCACGACTTTTGAGAAACTGCTGTGTATTAATTTAAGCGCTGGGTGCTTGTCTAACTTTGCCTTTCATATTTCAACTAATTTTGGGTATACTGAACTAATTTCTTCGCCTCCGTTCCTCCGAGAAATTCGAGATAGGTCCGCATTATCTGGCTCACCCTATATGATGTAAGCTGCACAAGGTATATACATCGTACGTCAAACCATTCAAGAACTAATTGTTTGTTTCTTTGTTTCTTTATTTAAGTGTCATCCAAAGCATTCAAGAACACGAAGTGAACAAGTTGATTGTCTTATTATGGGAACACTGCTTAAAACATATGAGGAACACAAATATTCTTAATTTGAGATGTCAAACGGCCGTTCCTCCTGTTGTTCTGTTGTTCATTCAATAGTTGACAATTTAGGAAACGTAATTATTCATGTTCAGGGAATTCGTCGGGTGCATGGAAAATGCTTTAGGTCGACAAGGCAATTCGGACGCCTGGAATTCTGGTCTCGAATCTGTCTGGAAGGGGTTGCAGTGATATACGAGCACCCATGGCTTAAGTCGGGTTTAATTGTAAAAATGAAACCAACCCAATGGGAAGCCATACGCGTTAACTCATTGTTGAAAAAAAATATTAACGAGATTCGGTAGGTACTGAGAACAGGTTGAAATGGACATAAATGAACAACATAGGTTACACTTACACCCATTCTTTACAAGAAATATCTGAAGAAATGCATTTTACACGTAGGAGTCAAAGCCTAGGTTTAATTGTAAAAACGATCCTAAGCTTTCGAACACCATGTTTTGATAAAAATCCAAGGAATTCAACACTTTTGGGCGCAATTCCAGCTTCAGCTCTCCTATCTCTGAAGCATTCTTTTTTTCCACAGATTCCAATTCCGAAATCTCACGTAAGTCTGTATGCAATTGCAATGCACTTTGAAAATTGTGAATATATTTTAGCGATATAGGGGAAGAAGAAACAAAAACAAGATAACAAATTCAAGTGTCAAATAGAGAAATGGGTATGTTAGAAACCCATTTGATTTTCAAGAGAACGAAGCCGGGGAGAAAATGCATTTTAGTTCTACAGTCAGACAGGCTCGTTTCATCCAGATTGAGCTGGAGCATTTCTCCAAGTGTAGTGCGTAAACCGTAAACTGCGTAAAGTGCATGTGTCAAAATTATACTACCCGGGTATTCCGTAGGTGCTTGCGCTATTGCTTTCGAAGTAAACGAAAACGAAAACATTTTATGATTTATTAGCATAACAATGATCCCGAGGCAAGGGATATGTGTGTATGTGTGTGAACTGCGAACCAGAGTAAATGTTTAACCTGCTTTTTCGGAGTTGAGTTCGAAGGCACATGCACCAAGAATTTACAAAGAAAATACTCGGGGTCAATGGTTTAAGCCGTAAAGTTGTTTAAAAATGTATATCTCATTTTTTCACTGGTGATTCCCGAGTTCAGCTAAACTATGGAACACCTCTCTATAGAATACCAAGAACTAATTCCATTTGTCGACAAATCTTCCATGCCCAGATTGACATGGATATCTTGAATGTTTCAAGACGGTATGAACTTTGCACCAAAATACTGTCCCTTGTGCGTCGGGTGTTATTGTATACCCGAATTCGGGTAATATGTGTTGTACGCTTGAATGCAATGCAGGCAGTCAGATTTTCCTTCATCGACATGGTATTCGAAACAGGGGGTGACAGTCGGACTCTGACTAGCTATTTATCATGTGTCTTTTTAATGTAATCGACCTGCCCCAAGGGCCATTTATTATTGAGTTTTCAGACACATTTATTTTACTCGTCAGTGATTAGATTGCTTTTCATCCCATAAGATAATAATAATAATTTACAATAGTATAGTGATTCATTCATCTTCGTATGTATTTCGTATGGACTCAAATTTCACCCCCTCATGAATGAAATCCATTGACTGCACTGCATGCATTTCGCCGATATGAATGAAGTTGTATAATTTTTCATCTATTTATTATTACACACACATTTTGTACTGCACATTGAGGGGACCCCTATCTCAATATTAGCCCTGCCCATATATGTTGAGTAATTTTGGTCCAACAATCGCAGTCCCTGTTCAGAACCCTATTACTAAACAACAAGGGCCACTTTTTGGTCCTCGGATTGCTGGCGTGTGAGGTATCTTCATCTCATTCCCACGGAGAAAAGAAATATATTAAACGCCTTTATTTACATTTTGAGAGAATTTTGACTTGGTATACCCTACCCAGTACGCACCCAGTCTCGAATTTCTGAAATGAGTTTAGGGAAGACCTTTCTTAAAAGGGATATCTGTCCATAATATCTGATGCACTCCGTGCCTGAGATTTTGTTATGTAAGCTAAAAGCCCATAAAAGTGAAACTCGGGGTGAATAGTGAATGGTGAACTAGTAAAAACTATTTTAACCGAGTTCTAAAATCTAAACCTTGACATTCTCACGGATGCCGCTGTTGGCTGTTCTGTTCTGGCACATCTTTCATCACAGCCACACTGCACTGGGGGCTACTAGAACTTTGTTCAAAGAAAGTTAAATTTAGTACCATACTGAGTACTACTGGGTCTTCAGCTTGGCTGAGCTTAAGATTAGTAAATCTCTACCGTTTTGTTGACATTAGCACAGGCCTTGAGGATCTCGTGGTGCGGATAGTCCACGTTCCACGTTTTCTTGTCAGGTCAGGTGTGGAGTTCAAAGTTGGTTTGAGAATGACGGGTTGAAGTGAAAAGTTGAAAAGTTCCTTTGGGACACAAAAGTTCGGCTGTTTAGTGTTGAAAGAATAAATTGTCTAAAGTCAGTGCAGTGTGACCAAGATACATGTTACATTTCTTCGGATTTGTCACAAGTGATACACAATTGGAACAAAAACTTTTAAATTCGAACCTTCGAAGTGCGTGAAATTCTTATTTTGCGCTATAAGGATTTTTTACATTTGCGAAATAAAATCTATTTTGCCTGAAATTATTCGGGATTCTGGTGCAGTTGACTCTTACAGTTACTTGAATTCTCTACAATTACTTTTATTCTAATTTCGTTATGTACGAAACGTAGTTTTGTGTCACTCTGAATAGTTTTAATGATATAATTTTATTAAACCGAGTAAATCTGAACTCATGAATTATTAATTTGCGGTGTGAGCCAGAGATGTGATTCCAAACGTAAATCCCTGCTAACTTTAATCGCGTTAACACGTGTCACCCCTGTCCAAAATAATTTCTTTGGAGTGAAACACAGTGTAAGATTGAATCTCAAGTGACGAATAAAAAGTGAAATCCATAGTTTTAGCTCACTAGACTCTAAAGCAGTACACCAGGACTTTGGTTATCACGTTAAAACAGTGCAACTCGTGTAGCCTTGTACATGTACGGCATATTTATGAGGTGCTAAAATTCCCGTGAAAGTTTTTACGACCAGACCGCCAGGTCATCGTCATCCTATCAGACGGGGTGTCCGGACCTGTGGTTTCCATGTTCCCATGCACGACGTATATTTTGGACAGACTTGTTAAATAATACATACAACATGGATGTCCATGTCCCTTGCACGTAAATACCATTTATTTTGATTTGATTCAATTGGCCCGTAAAGTCAAACATGGACAGGAATACCGTCGTAGTAGTAGTGTGAACATGGACAACCCTACTCTCTCGTCATAAAACTAACGACCCCAAAGTTTTGTGGCTGTTTCGAGTAGGAATTGAAGGCAAAGAATTCCCCAGGTTTTGAGGAAGTGATGATATGTGCGAAATAAAGTGAATGTGAGGACGTGAGTTGGATTGAATTCGGGGCGTAAATAACAAAATTAGAGAAGAGGGGAGAATTTTTTCCAGAAAAAAAAAGATTCGGGAAAAGTGCATCTGAGGACACCCTATGAGGTCTATCTTATCTTTGTGGTACAAGGAAGCAACTTTTCCTGAGTGTGTACAATAGAAAATATCCGGAATGGTCTAAGATTGAGGTGTCTTGATCTAGTCCGGAATAATAAAGGTTATTCTGGAGGTCAAATTAATTTCCGGTTCCTTCTTACTAGACAGCTACATGCATATATGCTCAAAACACTACTGTCGGTATTTTGTGGGTTGATTTTTACAGTACACAAGGTTTCCTTGTAAGACAGACAATATGAGACACGCCAGGGTGAAATTGTAGTGTGCAGTGTACGGACGAGTAATAAACCCGAAAAGTCGGTTTGAGAAAAAGCATTTTCTACTTTCTACGTTGGAAGAATGGACGGCGGATTATGCCGTCAAGGACCAGAGACAGAGATCGTCATCGGACCAAAACAACGTCCGTCTCCGATTCCGCCAAAACCGTGGCGAGGAAAACCAGCGGAAAAGCAAGGAATGACGACGACGACGACAATGAGGACGACGACAGTGGCGGAATTGGCTCAAAGATTCTTGGAGGAAAATGTCCGGAACTGTATCAAACCACGGATATTTCCGGTCTCTAGATTTTTTTTGTCTACATCTCTATTCCTTACTTTTCATTCCGCTTCATGCTTTTTCACGAAAGATAATTTTTCATGACATTTCATCAATTTCCTGTGGGAATTTCTTCCCATTTTCTCCAGACATGTGCATGTTCATGTGTTGTTCTCTGGGTTCGATAGTTGTGTGTGGCGCAGGGTTAATAATACTAAATCTTTCCTGGATGCTCAAAAGCTAACAACATTCATAAAATTCATGCAGTGCTCTTGTACTGTAGTCCACGGTATCCGGGTTTTGATAGAAAATCGATGGATGACATTAAATATAGTGTGAAGGTTGAATCAAGTGCAGAAAATCGGAATACATTTCAATTCAGTTCAATTCCTCATAATTTCCTACGGCGAGAAATGTGTGAATACTTTGTTGTCGCAACTGTAGATATGGCGAAGCAGTTGTGATAAAATACCAGAGAAAGCAAATTTTTCTGTAAGTCACTTAAATAACACAACGCAGAAAATGCGACTATTTCGAAGTACAATATCGAGAAATGCTTCAGCAGGTAGACCTATGGACACGACAGCAGAGAAAGTGTTTGGTAGTTGTTGCAATCGTAAGAACTCCAGATGAATCTTTCAATTTCGTCTGGAGAATATCCGCGCACATGTTGAATACTGGAGTATGAACTTGAGATTATGCCACTCGACTAACGACTACTGTCGCCATATTTTCTCAATAAGTCAGAAAAAATGACTGTCATAAAATAAAATTGAATTACTTGACATATAAAAGCATTTTCTTGCTGAAATAACTTGCCGATTAAATCGCATCAACGACAGTATTATTTCAGTGTTCTAAATTTCAGCCCGTTCATGTGTTTTCGGTCTAGGCACATTATTAAGAGCCAAAGTCCATTTTGAACGTTGAACGTCGTTACTGAATTAGTGGAGTGTGCCATATGGGTTTGCTATTGATGTACGAAACAGCACGTCCAAGTCATTAAATCAACTTGACGCCAACAGACTTTTGAGTCTGAAGCCATTGGTCACATAACGTCAGGGTCCATATCATGGCGACGTCGACGTCCCTCTTAGGGACGACGACGTAACGCGTGTCCCAAATCGCATAATCGTAAAGAACGTTCGTGATCAAATCAAACTGAATAGAGCACTCAAGGAAAAAGAGAAAAGTGATTTTGTAGAATGTCGTTTTTTATTTTGGAATACAGGGCTTACAGAGTTCAGAGTTCCCCCGGACTGTTGTTCAATTTCCAATGTCCAACTCAATTCCTCATAAGCCCAAGCGACCGGTACTGGTACTCCAGTCTTGAAAATAGCAATAAGTCCGAGTCAACCTTTTAAATTTCGTTCTTGGGTTTTTATACCCGAAAATAAAGAATCAATTCCTTTTTCTAATTCGGCAACAGCAAGGAAGTCCAGCATTTGGCACTGTCTTGTATTGGAAATGAAATGACTTCCAATTTTGTCTTTTTGGTCGGTTCATCTTTATGGAGTCATTACGCTGTGCTATTCTATGATTGTGTTTGTTCTATTTCTGACAAGGGAAACTCCGACAGTAGAGGTACTAATTTTTGAAAGACTTGAGATTCACATAATTTCGGGTTAGTATTTTATTTTTGAAATATTCTAGGAGAAATACGAACTCCTTGGAAGTTGTATTTGGTCAAAATCACATCTAATTATTTTTAGAAAAGATTTTGGAGACGCAAGATATTATTACGAAGACAAGGTCAATGACCTTTATGATAGACGGAGCGGTGAACCTCCCTTGTCAGTCAGGAGACTAAACTTTTGCGAAAGCTCTGCCACGCAAAAAATATCTCACAACTGCCGGTGCTTATTTTTTTTGCTACAAATACATACAGATTTCTATTTTCCTTTCCATTCTTTGTACAGTCTCTGTACTTTTTTCAAAACAAAAAGCGAAAATCTCCGAGCATTCATGCATGGTACAGAACAGATTCACAAACTCCTTCCTACACTTCCACGGTTTCAGATTTAACTTGTATGGCATGGCATGCATGATCCGACAAAAATTCTGGGGGATGAGTGGAAAAGGAAATTTCTTTGAAAACTTTCTCTTAGGATTTTTTTCGTCAGGGAAAGCTTTTTATCCCTGTGCTCTTACTTCATTGTACAGGGTGGTTCATAACCATTTACATGTAACTCCTACAGCCAAGCTGTTCATGAAAACTGGGATTTACATTTTGTAGAAAGTGAGGACTCGAAAGTATTCAGTATCGATAGGCAAACTCTACCCGCATTAAAAAGTTGTGGCAAAATCAAATTGACCTAGTAGAGACTTGAATTATGTTATGTCGAAGTTTTTAAATATAATGCTCTCATTTTCAAGTATTTTTCTTGGACAGCGGGTGAGCTTTCCTTCTGGTTGAAGAACGATACCATTACTACTTCCAGTTACGAAAAGTCAAAGAACATCACACAAACTTCACCCATGTGATCGAGCCCTCACTATACCGAAGCGGCGACCGTCAACTGCTGACAATATGTTGTATATCAATCTAATTCTCCAGAAAGTGATATAATAATGTGTACACAACCCACTATATATTCAGTTTTAATCTAGGAAGCACATATCTTACCTTTTGGCGACCGCAGACTAGTTTGACGTATGGTGTCATGGACCACCTTGTAGATGTCAAAACCTAAGCCTTCCTGGGCTTCCCGGGTTTAACTATCGCTTCCGTATTTTACTCTCGTCTACTTCCTTCAAAGAACTTCTTTCTTTAATTAGCAAGGCGTTTGGGATTATTAATGTTGTGAAATGATTTAGATGGAGAGCACGTCAGGGGCTGAAAGAGTGCCGACGCCGTTCGTCTTCACTTCAGATATTCGAGTTCGACGACGACTTGACTTCAACTACGGCCACCATCATCATGAGTATCTCGAGAGGACGCGGACGCTTCTCGCGAGCACGAATTCTACCAGCAGGTATGTGCAAAGAATTCTGAATAACTTTTCTCAAGGGGACTCCTAGTCAAATATTCTGTCCGTTCTAAAACTTGCTCGAAATGATTTTCAGCTAAGGATACGAATATGAAAATGAGGGCTGGCTGGAGTTAGGAGTTAATTGGGCTCGCTTAATTGACGCCTTTTCCTAAAGTGAATCTCTTGTGGTTTCGACGATTTTGGGTTCTAATTATCTGGCAAGAATTTATTCCCGAGGAATTCCGCAAACAATCGTTATAAGCCTGGGAATGCAATTTTTCAATTCTCGGATGCAGACTTTAGGTTTCTTGTAAAATTGTATGGACTCGGGGCATAAAATAATTTCGAGAGGTATGAGTGATTTCGAGCTTTAATTGTCGGGTTTGCCAAGAATTCTTTCAGAAATACCACAAATAGTCGTGCTTCACATGGATTCTAGATTTTGATCTCGTAATTGATGATAAAAGAATAAAAAGTGCAAGTGGATGCTGATGATGTCGTCGGGATTCGAAACGAAAATAGTTTCACGTTTAGCCATCTATGAAAACCGCTCAATTTCTTGAGCTCGGATTACATAAAATATCTTGGGAGTACATAAATTAAAAAAAATCTCCAAAACAAAATCCGAGGTTAAAACAGGCGAGATTTCTGGAAACAATAGCAGTGCAGTGGTACACTTCGGAACGGATTCTGAGAGGAATTTACTTTTTACCTTTGCAGTCAACCGAGAACTTTCATGTTTCTGTTTCGGTGAACCGAATTATTTTATCTGCTTGGAAGTCTAATCTCACAATGCAAATGTTACTTTGTGAATGGGGAAAAAAGACCCGGGTAGGGATTGGAATGCAGTTCCTGAGTACATTGTAGAAATGTGTGTGTGGTGTGTTAATGCATGCTGACGCTCCCTTAAAAATTCTCCAGGAATCTCGTCTATCGGAGAAAGGTATGCACATTGCACATATAATGCGTTTAGTTTAAGGTCGTTGTGGCATTGGTATTCCGGGTTCGTTTTTGTTTCGTTCGGTTCGAAAATACTTTGTGCATTACATTGCACTATTATAGGGTCCCACATAGTCTTCGTAGTCCTACCTAGCTTTTGCGAAAACTGTGTTCTGCTGTCATTGGGCTGAATTGTAATGGCTAGTTGGGGCCCTCTGCAACAAAATGAATTTCTAGAACTCTACGATTCTAGTAGTGCGAGACCAATAAATAGTTTCTCCGCACTTTGTGCTGAAGGGCAGTTCTGGAGTACATAATTCGTGAATTAGACATATTTTCATTCTAGTCTCCTGAAAAGTGAAAGCGAAAGGGTTAGTACAAAAATAACTCGGAATATAGAACCGTAGAGCGTGTTCACAAGTCATTTTTCAACACTTTATCTGCTGTTCCTTGTGACCATGGGAGTCCATTCATATTATCATTACTATGATTATTTAAATCAAGTGACATGGTGATTCTGTGTGTTTGATAAAAACGGGAGTCGTTCATTACATTTGGTCGCTCGGGTTGTCAGGCTGACACGGAAATAGGTCGAGTAATGAGGGAAGTCATGCCATGCCAAAAAACTATAACACAAATATAACTCACAAAAGACCAAAAGAACTCCGGTCAGGACTCTCAGGACGTCGGTATGTCAAAATCGTTGGACTCAACTTACTTTGGAAATAAATTCTCGAACATGGGGACTCTACCTTATGTGCAGGGCAAACTGCAACTAGAATTACAGACTATAAGTTTGGCTTATATTCTCTACTAATTTACTAAATATATTGTTCCGCCTTTCTTTCGATTTTCTCTTCGTCCACTTTCACGGCCAAGACCGTGTGGTAGTTGTAAATGTTTTCTTCACTTGATTCTGACCTTCTCGGATTTTATTTATTCCGATGGCCTCCAGATCTCTTCTTGGTCAGTAGCAGACTTGGGTCAGTTACTTTCGAAATTTAATTTATTTCAAATTACACCCTAATTTCTGAAAGTAATTGCTTACAATTATAATTACAGTGAGAAAGATTAATACAACTACAATTACATATTTGTAATTGGAAATTCCTAATATGACTGAAATACCCTGTGATTATAATATTCTTAATTTGTGGTTTGTCCACCTTCAAGAAGTGAATTGTTGACACCAAAACACTGAGCCAATTTGTCCATCAAGTTCACCTGTTTTGGTAATCGAGATTTCAAAGGACTCTAATCTCAACATGATATTTCGCATATCTCCTTACTCCATAATTTCGGCATCTTTAAAATAAGTTTTGTCTTGTCTTGGATTGCTCATTGTAATGTAAATATTGACAAAAACAAAAGAATGCATTTAAGCAGTTATACGTGCTTCCCTGGAACTTTGGTGCATGTTAATGATACATAGGACTCCGGTGCGCCCTAATAGGGAAACTTAAGAAAATCCTTGAACTCTAAGTATTATTTTCTCTTCCGTTTATTAGGAAGAAAAGTATAAGAGGGTAGTAGCCCCCAGGTAGTGGTAGTAGTAGGAAGGAACCTAATAATAGAGTCATTCTTTCAAAATGGGAAAGTAAATTACCTGAGCACATTAACTGCACTCGCCTTTTTCTTTCTCCCATGGTCTTTCCCCAACTCCTTTATCAATATTACCCCGTCTCATGGCTTCTAGATAAAGAGAAAACGACATGGAAAATAAAAGAAAGCCCTCCTGGTCTTATTCTTATACCATGTATTCGGTTTTCATTTATACCGAACCGAAGTTTGGATTGTAATCCTATGTAATAATAATACCAATCAAAATGTGCCAAGCCGAGCCATTGCAGTCCAGGGGAGCTAACTAACGGAAGATCAATTTCCCACTAATGCTAATAGTCCAACAAGGAAGCGATTTTTGATGCAAACTTATCCTGATCTTAGTTCTAAGATCAGTATGAAATTGTCATCTCAAAATTTTGGAAAAGTTCATCCGTAAGTTCTTTTCTGATTCCTCATTACAAACCTTAAATACACTGTGGAGGTTTTAGTAAGATATGCCTGAAAGATCAAAGTTGCAATGTTTCAAAAAAAATTCTAACAGTGGACCAAAATTTTGTCTACCGTAAATCGGTCATACTTATGATTAATACAGTTGGTGATGCTTCCCACGTTTATTCGTTTCGCCTTAAATGATTTCCTTGTAAAAAAAGTACACATATAGTGCAGCGTACTACGTAATGCTCAGCTCCACGAATGGACGTAATTGATAGCAATTAGATGGGAAAACTCTATTAAATTTTTCTCCTCTTTATTGGAGCCTATAAATCATTTTCTCCAAGGGAAGAGGTAATTACTGTCCGAAGCCCAAAGTAACAGCAGCACCAGCCATGCGGGAGAAGCTAGCAAAGAACCTCTTTGTACTTGTGTTCGAGCATCTTGCACAATTTGTATGCTGCGGTTAGTTTGTAAAATTTAGTATTTCATAAACTCCTGGAATAATGGATGCAGGTCAATGACATATTAGTTTACCGATTGTACTATGATTTTGGGAGCAGGTCCTGCCTCACTATGGTAGGGTGCGAATCATGTGAAATTAATTCTTACTTGGAAGAAATTGTCCAGCAGTTCGTGAATCGCCCTTAACATATCGGTCTTGGCGAGGGGAACCACTTTAGTCGTACTTTCTTTATCTATATATCGAAGTGAGTCTTGTCTGGTCTGTGTAAGCTTCAGCTTGACTTACCATCCGAGAAATCGGTAGGGGGTTTTATAGACTCATGGTTTCGTAATATAAAAATTTATTCTTGGAAGGTCTTCTTTTCCTCTGGAATATGTCCATGGTTTTACGTACGTAGGATGACTGCATCAGGCGTCGTCCAAATGCATCGTCGTGGTCGTGCATTTTGTGCATTATGTCCACATATTGTTATAGGTAGAAAATGGAACAATACAATACAGAGAAAGTCTGTCTGTCCTTTTTTTCTCCTACTTTTACGTACTTTCTCCACGTAGAAAGCACTTGAGAGAGAGAGACGTCTCGTGTTGTACTGTGGGAATCGTCTTTCTTTTCTATTGTGTTTTTTGTTGTACCGTAGCGTTAACGTAAGTATTTGCCCACTTCCTTCCTTTCATTCCATTCTTGGATAGAAGAATCAAATAAAAAGAGAGAAAACGACAGGACAGCACAGGAAGGAAGGAAGGAAGCGAGAGCTGTCTTGCCTTAGCTTAGTTTGATTTCAAAACCTTAAATTGAAATGGAAGAATAGTCGTACTAGTGGGAGTTTTCATTGATTCGAGTGTTATGTCTCTATTGTGGACAATTCTCTCCTACGAAAGTTGGATGCTTGGCGTTAAATGGGGGAGTGTAATGGAAATAAAGTTGAATTTGATCGCTTCTGGCACTTCTGAGCAGAATTGGACTCATTACTTACTTTACTTAGGTTTATAGGGCTAGAGTTTGGATTAGAAGAGGCAATTATTGGAGAAAGGGTGCACTTATGGAAGTTGGAGGTTCCACTGGTGTAATTTAATTGTCTGACACATTCCATACCGAAAACTCTCAATGATTCACATAATTCTCATCACAATTTTATGAACAATTGCAAAATTTGGCACATGAATGAAGTGAAATACCCAAACTTCAGGCGTTGCCTGTGCAGTATAATGTTCATTGGATTGGATTGGATACGTGTTTTATTTCCGAATCGCTATGTTCAGGAAGCTGTGTGCTTAGTAATGCTTGTCGGTTTTCACATTTAATTTCTTAGGAACTTACGGATTGTCCCTTGAAGTGAACGTTTTGGCCTATTACACATTTTAGGATCTTAGATTTGTCAAAATTAGCAAGAAATTGCGTGATGCCACTCCAACTGACTTAAAATGACAATTCCAATAATTGACATCTTTATGTGAACTTTGAAATCTGTACGTCCACTAGATATCTGAAAACAGTATGAACAGTAAAAAATTTAAATTAAATGTTTAAACTTAAAGTCTAAATTAAAATGTGGTGCAAGTACAAATACTGGAACAAAATCTCGGAAGTCAGTTGTAAATGAATCGATGATTTGACACTGATTTCACCATTTTGGAGCATTTTTTGTCAAAATCTTTTATTCGAGGATCTAGAATACAGTATATTTTTTGAGCTTCTTTGTGGTATTTCAGAAGATGTCGTGGGTTGAGGTGAAAATAAAATCACTGAGTACACTTATTTTCGAACGGATTTGGATATTTTAAATGCCAGTGAGTTTTCCTTTTAGATTCAGATTCTCTCCCCATAAAATTAAAATTCGCCCTTGAAATATATGTATGTTGGGGTGTGCCACAACAAAGGAGCGAGCGAAGCGTTACTTTCTCCCTTAACCTTTCCCCATAACCGTCCCAACGGTTCAAGACCAAAAAAAGTCATTTAAAGTTTCTTTCTGAGCGGTTTCGTTTTCTTTGGGCGCTAGAGGCAGCAGTGAAACACTAAGTCTCTGTCAGAGTTTACAATTTGCAGGGGGGTGAGTTTTATATTACATTTGACAGGAAAGAGTTATGTGTGTCGCAATTCCACTCTACTACCAGGGTGACATATGATTTTTTTCAGTCCCAGGAAAACCCTGGGACCCCACCTTGGCCTTGCCTTGGTCGAAGGTTTTCTCACTTAATGATGAAATTTCAAGAGTCATTTCAACCCGGTGAGCTTTCAGGGTGAAGGTTTTCTTTTTTAGATGCAGAGTGCTGGTAAAAGATTCCTTGACAGCCCCTCGAGAGTTCGCATTGGAAGAACATTTGGAGGGTTTTCAAATGAAGAGAAAGCAAGAGATGAAATGTTGGGACAGGAGTCATGGAAGGGGGTGCTTACTCAAGTGTTTCACATGTTACAGTCAATTTTTTTTCCGCAAGCAAATCTTGTACTAACCTGAACATTACACATGTATTTTGCTACATATTTTTGTGGTAGGTAATTACTGTGCTTATAGTCCTACAGGACGACCCTTATCTTCAACGCGACTTTCCCTCAATAATGATCTTAATTACTTACCGTTTACACATCTGAACGGCCTTCTGTTAACATAGACGGTCATTATAGTTGTGAAGTCAGTCGCGTTAATTCTGTACGGGCGAATGTTTTGTGGAAAGCCTGTTTGTTCATTTCAAGTAACCACAAAACGCAAGACAGGTCATTTCGTCACTTAACTATTCAGACAGGTTAAAATCCTATAATACTTAATCTGTAAAGAGATCTGGGCGGAAGTTCTATCTTGCCTTGCCACATGTGCCAAATTGTCTATTACTGATAACCATATGAAGTAGCTATTCTCTTAATTAGCACATGCACGCTAAAATACAAATTAAAATCT
The DNA here is from genome assembly GCA_034694305.1 of Protaphorura glebata. Taxonomy (NCBI): domain Eukaryota; kingdom Metazoa; phylum Arthropoda; class Collembola; order Poduromorpha; family Onychiuridae; genus Protaphorura; species Protaphorura glebata. Next base: position 8,803 of record JAQFYE010001187.1, on the reverse strand, counting down.
TAAACATATCTACAATTAAGACATAATCTGGAAGTAGAATAAAAATTTCTGTGATAATCTGAATTCATAAGACAAAGGGAATGAATAAATACTGTGTATGTTGTCGCAGATACAAACTTTCCCCTTCCAACTTTCACCCTCCTTGTCGTCCTCCGCAAAACTGTGAATCCAATTAAGTGAGTAATGAGATCACACAGCCAGAAGGATAACTCATATTTGATTCTCGAACCCTAAACACATGAATAAAGTTAAATCTTCGAGAGAGAAGGGTTAACTCAGCTTTGCTTACATAGTCTCATGTACTTATGACTTAATCAGTTAAGTAAAGTGCAGTGATTCGGCGAAGACGTAAACAATCGTAATAGTGTTTTCGTCGTAGTGAAAAGTCATCAGGAAATGCATTCTTAGAATCCTGCATGTCAGTACAGTGACTACAACTTGTTAAGTAATAGCTTCTGGTAGGGAAATTGAGCCCTTTCACTTGAACTCATTTTGATTGGATTAAATGTGATTTAGAATGTCGACTTGGTTGGCGCACTTGATGTGTCGGAAGAGTCTTACAAAAATCGAAGAGTCACTTTATTATACAGTAAACACTCTCATCATCGTAATTCCACTTAAAATTCCTTCGCTTTGCCAACTTAGGTTAATTCTGACATAGGTGAGAGCAATTTAATTTACAGAGATGAAGTCGAAATGAAATTATGCAAACGGAGGGCCAGTGGTTTTTGATTAAGAAAATATAGCGATTTTTTGGATTGAAACATCGATTTACAAGAGACAGGGTTGGCAACTCTAGTGTGCTATTAATGCAAAATGTCCTTGATTTGTTAAGTTGTAGCATGAAACACAACCGCACCGGGATGATGCCATTTTGTTCATGAAGTTGACAAGAGATAGACTTCAAGGCTACAATTATTACTTTTGCCGTATAATCGAAAATCAGCTAGAGAATTAGAAATTAAGGGCCTCCTTCCTGAATAAATCAATCTATTTTGTATCAGATAAAATTACTGGCACCCTGGAACTCAATAAACACTGCAATTTAGATTTCGGTGAACCTATTAACAATTTCGAATGCTTCGGTTTGATTATCTGATCAGATTGTATATTGTATTTTCCAAATGAAGCGTAGCTTACCGCACAAATGCTATAATTAATCAGATTCGGAGACCTACCATGCAGTGTGATTCATTGGCGCGCCCTGAAGGATGCCACAGGTCGAGTTCCTTAATATGTAGAACAATCACTGCTCGTATATCTAATAACCTTACCAGAATTAGACCGAAGCTCAAAACAGCTAAAATCTGTCTCAATACAACGCTATCGTAAGTTCTAAAACGAAATCTGAATTCGAAAACTCATAAAATGGTGAGGTTGATTTGCCGTTGTACTGCTTCATTTCACGATATATCCTTCCATGGATCTTTTGCCAGAACAGACGATCAGAGACACTCGGATTAATATTCAAACTATTAAATTCATCCAGTTTTTCAAATTAAGATTTAATCCCTTCCTGTCGCTTCTTCTAAAGAATAATTCAACATCCACGTGCAATATACCCAGATTAGAGGAACATTTACATTACGTGGCATCCATCTACTTGTGATTTAATCCAAGCGGAAATCTAAATGAGACTTTTGCATATTGCATGCGACATTTCTCCTCCATTTAATCGTCAGATCGGACTATTATAGCAGGGTATAGTGCAGAAGTAGTGAATTATGAAGTACATGGCCGAGTTTCTCAAACATACACTCAAATCTTTATCTCAAAGGGATGATCAACCTTTCAACAAACACATTTGAAAGGATAAGTAATCACCCTTTACGATTACGATGTCTATTCCTAACATTTGCTCTCAAGTGGATGTTGAAAAATTAAAGAGTCAGTAAAGTCAAGCTCAAAACATCAAATCATATATTTTATAAATGTGCGTCCTTTCCTCAACACGGAAACCTGAACCTTGTTGATAAATGTTGGTCTCAACACCCCGAACCGAACACCGAAACCGAAGCGAACCAAAACCCCTAGCTCCCGGGTATCAGTTCAATTCCCACAGGAGTTATACAAATGTTATGTTCTAAAACCACCGCTTCGTTGCTTTGCCTCTGCTGAAAAGATCACAATGTACAAGGTAGCCATTATACAGGTTCACCATTGTACCATCCGGAACCATTATAGTTACTGTGTTAACATTTCTGAGAAATAATACAGCGCTTACGGCAAAAAGTTGGCGGTTGGCTGCATTGTTGATAAACGTTGTAGCCGTTGACATTCTGCACAACTTTCGGAAAGGTTCTAACCCGAAAAGTCTGACCATTTGTACTCGTGACACATTCGTGACACATTCATGACACCACAAATTACATTTACCTCATGTATATCTGCCCGTAATCATTCCAGCTTTTTATTACCTTCACAAAAGTTGTGCGGGAGAACAAGAGCTACAATGACTGTACGGAGTTCTTTAGTTGACCTAATTTCAAACTTCCAGATTCATTTTTTAATTCATTTTGGGTGGATTAGGGTCCTAATTATACACCGCAATTTGTTTTTTTAACTATGTACCGGTTTGGAGATACATTATTGACACAATCGCAGGCTTGCTCGGTAAGTGTCTCACATTGTAAACAAATTCCTGATGTACACCGGAAATCATACCTAGTGGCCACCGTGTAGAAAATACCCCTTTTCCCAACAATGTATTACATGAGAACTCGGTGAATATTTAATAAGAAAAAAACGGATGTGATGGATGAACTGAACCTACCCTGCCCTGTCTTTCGCCCGCCTATTGATTGATTGACTGAAATGCCCGACACGCCTGGGGGCAACTGTTTGGGAGGAGACCTTTAATTAGATAAAGAATCCTCGACTGAACTTTTCCTCTCCGTCCGTTCTGGTGGTGACAAACGTTTCAGTGGTTCTGCAGACCCGCCTTGTGCAATGTGCATAGTGCATTGCGTTCCGTTGGCATGTGGCCAATATCATCAATGTAATTATCATGGGAGTAAAAATACTAGGATGTTGGTGTGGGATTGAAAGAAAAGTCCCATTAGTACACCCTACTTCATCTATTCCTTCTGCTCACAAGGAAAGGTTTTGAGCTGGAAATAGAGACATCGCATACAATTTATGTCATGGAAATTACCTATCTACCAGAATTTTCACTGGACGATATTATATCAAAACTAGTTTAATTCAGCCACCAGTCGGGAAAACAATCGCAGTTCGAAATTTTGTGTATCGTCCAGTCTAACACAAATTTCGAAAATAGAGATAAACAAGCCAAGGCTTATCTGCACTAGTTTAGGTATAAAAAGTTTTCTCGCTGTCTGTCATTCAACCAAAGTCTATTTGAAACCGTTCTACCACTCTGTTCCACGCAGATTCTGCTTGGAACTTAATGCAATTTTATTCAAGAATGCTGCAATTATTAGTCATGAGCCCCATCAGTTAAGTCAAACAGCGAATCCGAATTCATAATATTAAGAATGGTTTCGTTGTAAGGACAAACTAAATTTCACCATCTGGTTTCCCAGGAATTGAGGAACTTTGTAGGGTCCAAGGCGTCGTACAACATCTGACTTTGGACAAAGAACGCGAAACCGATGGCGTCATACGAAACATTGTGATTGTCGATTGTGAATCATGAGTCAAAGTCCGTGTGCAAATGCAATACGGCCCGTTAGAATTCAGAACCATACATTTCGGTATTAACACTCCAAGTCAAAGTAACTATAATTTAGACTTGGTAGATTCTATCAACTGATGAAAATGAAAATGTGCAGACATTCCTCTAGATTGCAGATGTGTAAAAAGGTGGTTCATCGTTGAGTAAATGTTTGAGATTCCCATTCCGGAAGAAGAAATGCCAAATATATGGTTCGATGGTTCCAGCTGTTTGCGCATCCAATTAAAATTAAAACACAAAGTTTTAATTTTGATCGTTCCAGACTCACAGATTTATTTATGAAAGACAATGTTTGCTAGAAATTATAAACAGGTTTTCGCATTATAATATATCGTCAACGCACAATCCGCTAGTACAACTAATCGCTAATCCGCTATTTAATTTAAACTGACCCGTTTTTATCTGACAAATCTTACCGTTATGCTGTAATGTACTCGCTAAAATTTAAAGCCCAGGCGCTTTTTCATTTAAAGTTTTGTCAAATCCCGGTCTCTAACCCATAACTTTTCAAGAAATTCTCGGAAAGAGTCAGGACGATTGCTCCTCCTGCATTGTCTTCACCTTATTAAGGACCATTGAAAAAGAAAACAAATAAGTTTGAGTGCCACCCTCATTGCAACCCCTAACTAATCTTTTCATCGGGATCCCCCCCCGTGTTTTGTCTCAGAAACTTCTACTCCTACTGCTGATTGCCCATATAATTCTGAAGTGTCCACGAGAGATTTGTCCGCACCGTTAGTCTCCCGGATAACTAATTAAGTAATAAATGTTACTGATGAGTCAAGGGGTCTAGGGCTGGTTACAAAAATATTGGGATGGATGATCTGATGCATTCTAGCAATGATGACTTTTCTCCGATGCACCGTGTTGCCTTGCAGTGAAAATGCAGTTCAGTGCAGTGCACTAGACAAAAATTGCTCAACAAGGAAGTGACCGGACCAGGAAACTCGGAAACTTGTCGATGTTGCTTCCTTGCACCCCCAACGTTTGCTTTATTTGTGTGTGTACGTGTGTGAAGGATTCTGAACAGAATGATCGATATCCACGCATCTCTCATCTCTTCTTCATCCTTGTGTTGTATAAAGAAAAGAAAAGAAATTTCAGAGTCTTCCCGCGTCCTTTGTTGAACTTGGATGGAGAGATGAGGAATAGTCCAAGTCTAGGCTTAGGGACTACCCGGAGTCGGGTATTCTGCTAGAAGGGTTAGGTTGATCCGGGACTAAGGTTGGACCGGAGGCACGTTCCCGTTCTTATTACCTCCCACCAACAACGTGATCAGAATTGTTATGTCCTGACAATCAAAAACTACTGAATGTCTTCTACTCAGTTCTCAAAATCTACGATTCTCGCCTTTTCCGCCTTTCTTTTCTTCGACGAAGATATTTTTATGTTAGGGACAATTCCTTCGAGAGGGGAAAGCTATAATTCATATTTCAAATTTTAAAATGCAAGCAACTTTACCGAAAATTAGAACGGAGAAAGTGTCATGGAATTGGAGTTCCTATAATGTATTTAAGGTAGCTCAGAATTGTCCGTTAACGGAGGCAATTTTGATGCAATATCGTTCTCGTGGTGTTTTTGCAATCTGCAGGCGTGTTATCAAAAGAAGCTGCACAGAACAGAGAAATCAAGCCTATAAAATGTAAATTGGAAGGACGCAACGGTAAAGTTCGCATGACTGCACTTTGACAATGTTACCTATTAATTGCGATTCGCCGGTTCGACATTATCAAAAAGACGTCGAGAATTTTACGAGAAGATTGAGTTACAGAATTGTATACACAGCACAGCAGCATAAAAATTACAGTGTAAACTGACCTTATTTGTCGAAACAGTAGATCCCTCGACACAGTAAAACTGTGAGGGCTGCCGATACTAAAATGAACGAATGCTGATGGTACTAATGTTTTCGGTTTCAATTCAGTTTAGAGCGTTATTACCGCATCGAATTTACATTAAATTATAAAATATACAGGCATGCATTTGCAAATGGCTCACAATGGTAATAAGTATTTAGTCGTCCATTGTAACCTGCATAAAGACTATTCCAAATTAATTTTTACTTATGGTCCACCCGGTGTAGTTCTTAATATCTTATGTCCTCCTTTAAGGTTCCGTGTGCACGTTCGGGTCGACGAACATCTTCCAAAGTGCAGTATTGATAAATTTCTTAGACTGTCCTGCCAGGTTGAAGTTGAAGGGTACGCGTGTAAAATTCGGTGCTTTGCCCCTGACTTTGAACTTCTTACCACGTACAAGGAGTGCTACAACTCTCCCTAACTTTCTTCGACTTTCTTCTTTTCTTTCACGTCACTCAGACTTTCTTCTTCTACGCGTCTGTGTCCGTCGACGACTTGAATGCATGCGAAACACGGACTAGTCAATTTGGGGAAAGTTTGAGAAGAGAAAGCCAAGGCAAGACAGTCCAGTTTAGGGTGGCTCAGTTGTTCCTTAGGTTCTAGTTTTGGAGGGATGTTAACAATTTTATCAAATCGAACGCCTCTTGCGAAATACTTTCTGACATGGATTGGTATGATAAATGATTGTATCACAATCCGGACATGCATGATCATATTTGCGCAGCTACTTGAAGTTGAAATTGTGTGATATGACGAATACGAAGCAAGAATGGTACATCACTTTTTATTTGACCTCATTATTGTGTGGTTAACAAATAAAATATCACGCTCACTCACTTACCCTACAACACGGTGTGACTTTGTTTATTTGGTACAGCGTACAGCCTTGTTTGGACCACTCCCACAGTGGCCTGATATGCACATTGCGCGCCATAGGTTCCGTATAAAATGATCTGTATAAAGCATATCTCACCTTTTTGGATAACCGGCAGGATCAGCGGATGGGTGAAAACGGGTAAACAGTAATGAACCACCCTGTGCAGTCTAACTTTCTTTTCTGAAGTAAGCGTTTGGCTCCTTCTTGAAAGAACCGACAAACTTTGCCTCACTTGTTACATCGTTCTCCAGATTTATTGAGATAATTTTATGGCTGTAAATAAACTAGTTTGGACAGTAAATTCTGCAGTTAGACTAAGGACTTGGTTTCATTGAGTACTTACTGCCAAAATGCACTGGAGGCTAGCTTCTGTTTTTACTTAATCTTCAACTCTTGATTGAACTTATTTCTGCAAACATCTAATTTATGTCCTTTTCAGAATTAATTGTCACAAAAAAGGTACAATCTTTTAGGTGCTTAATAAGTTTTAATTAGTTGCCTCCAAGTTCAATACTTTCAATGTACCTTGAGTTGCAAGATGTGCTTTGGCTGAACGCTTGGAAAATGTTTTGTCTTGAATAGCACAAAATCATGCATTTCAAGTCACAGCTGCTCTGTTATGTTAATAATTTACCTCCAAACATTATAGCAATTGTTAATAATTCAATTTAAGACTGTCAATATTATCAATTGAAGTCTACATTATTGTCACCACCAATGCCATGTCTTTCAGAGTTATCAAGCCCTCACCATATAAGGAAGCGGCGATATGCCACTGTGGTGCAACATAATGATTGCTTCGTTACATAAGAAGTTTTATTCATTCTTACCAATTTCGCTGACATTTTGATCCGGGCAATGTGCCCGCATGACTTACTAATTCTCTCTTAATGGCTTCGAATACTTACTTACTGAACAATGTCAACAACTTGAAGGTGTGCCGAAATGTACCCAGCATTGAAAAACGATTGCTAGGCGTTAACGAGAAATATAGAAGTAAGGCATACGAGCGATTTTTGGATAAAATACGTTACTTTTCTAAAACATATGTAGAAGAGTATAAAACTGGTCGCGAATCGGGAATGCGATCATGATCGTGCCACCATGGAAGGCATTTATCATTTAGAGAGATTATAATCTGCTTTCCAACTTCTGCACTCTGCCACCAAGCCGGTAGTTCACCATACTTACAAGGAACGCATTTCGAATGCTACGATTTGATCAGTTAAAATTATTTAAAATTATTATATCAATAATGAGATAAAGTCCTCGGTTCACAGTGCGCACCGCACAGAAGTACCGTAATCGCATTTAATCCACTGGTAAACATGCCACAATAGAGAAGCTGCATTTATTAACGTTATTATCTAAGGTAGAAGCTCCGAACAGTGCGCGAAGAATTTTGCCGGTAAAAATGCATGCATAATTGACGTTTACCGGTAAGGCAATTTTAATAGATAAAGCATGGAATCTCTTAGCTTTTAATTTAGCCTAGGGAAGGTACACTTAGCAGTACGAAAAACAGTAATAAATACGAACCACCAAACCATTGCAATTCGCAATGCGTGTCTGCCTGAAGAATCGCAGTCGCTGTACGATGACACGACGCGACAGGAGATTCCTGTACCACCTGACACTTGAAATTGTTTGAAATTAAAATTGAATGTGTTCGAATGGTAACATTTTAAAGGGGTCCATTGTAAAACTTCGAAAGCAATAAGGAAATGCACATGGGGACACAAGTTCTTCGGTGCCCTGGTAGTTAGTTGGCTCGAGAAAAGCACGTTCATATTCCAACTTGCGAATACTAGTCACACTCATTAGCATGCAACTGGGGCCAGTAAGGGAAAATCCTTATGTTTTATGAGACTTTTTTCGAAGTTCAAAACCTCTTGAATTCCGTATGCATACTAGCATTGCCCTACGGATTCTAGTATTGGCGTACGTATTTCACGCACACCAATACTGCATCCTTCTAATCGAAGTTTTAAAGTAAAAGACAAGTTTTTGCTCTCTACCAGATGGAAGCATGAGAACTTTTTATACAAATTACCGTCTATACCGTATCTGTTTTTAAAAAGTATGCAGAATTTAGAAATCTCGTCATACTCTAAACTGAGGAGAAGATATGATTCTGCATAATAATTTGTTAAATATTCAATTTAGCTTGTCCAATTGATTTAACTACCCGCTTCGTGAACACGAATTGGCCGTAATGTTGCAAAATTCTAAAACTTTTCCTATTATGTAACGTCAGGATTAGGGATGGACCGGATAGTGGTATCCGGCCAAAGGCCGGATACCGGATATCCGGCTCCGGCCAATGGCCGGATACCGAATATCCGGCCGGATAATAAAAACTGTGCAAGT